>NJDD01011922.1:0-16597 GCA_002245505.1 Calephelis nemesis
TAATCAATTTTTTCATGACTTATTAAGTTACCAGCGCCGGTTGTTTTAAACAACAATATATATATATATATATATACTGTAGATGTAAATAATGATTAGGTGTTACTTTTCAACGCTTAATTTAAATGACCTATAATATGAGATAAGAGATAGTTCTAGTACTTATAGTTATTAGTTAGTAGGCAGCGACGGTTATTGTCCGATAAATATCTTATCAATGAATCTTTCGTAGGCCTATTTGAAGATAGGTAATTGAATTGGACGTAAATCAGCAGGCACAGGAAGAACAAGAGAGAGTATCGCTACCTGTTTATATTTAGAGGTTATATATTAAAAGTATGTAGATACTTTTGTCTACGAATGCCTAAACACGTAGTAGTTTATTCTCGTTACCCACATTAAAGTAGAAATAACAAGACTTGTTTCCTAATTTCCTTAATTAAGAAAAGACAAAGATAGTTTAAGTCGTTGCAATCTACGTTTGACATAGATACTTATTTCATAGTCACATATATGGCTTAGCGGTTCTGTGTTCGTGTTAACTACAAGAAGTCCGGTGTGTAAACTCAGCGACGGGTAATTTGAAATGTATTTTTCTATTTAAAAAAAAAACAACATTGGCCGGGATTGGATTAGTGCCCGGTAGGCGATAGGTTTGGCATATATCACATCGCTGAACTTCGTAGGTTCGACTAATCGTTGCCCTGGTTATATTTCTGGCTACCTCCTTGAGGATACAGTCATGAAGATTCTTTATTTTACTACCCAATAATGACTTGACAATGTCAACTGAATTGACAAAGTTCACTTAGAGGAGAGATGTAGTAGAATATTCTAGTAATTTGGCTGGTGACGTATTCCACTAGTGCACTCAGCCACAGTAGACTGAGTGTTGTACAAACTTATGTCTCAGATATTAAGCTTATTGCATAAGAAGTTCACACATAGTGAACTGGACAGATAGCCCAGCAACGGATCTAACAGATTGGTACTATTGTCTTTCCTCTTTTATCGCCGTCATCTCAGTTATTGATATTGGCGTGTTCCGGTTTAATAAATGAAAATCGTCTAAACATGCAAGGGTTAATTTATTTGTTATTGTTTTTTAATGAACAAAATGTAGCAGCCTCAAGTTAGCAATTCAGCATTAATATATTTAGTACATTTTAGTAGTCCTTTTTGTAGTTTTCTCTTCATCTGAACCTCATCCTGACGATAATTTAAACAAAAAAGAATTATCACAAAGTTATTTAGTAATTTATAGATTAATAAATAAATAATATATATAGAACAGTGTGAGCAAGAACTGCTTTTTATATGTTACGCGATACTATATATTTGTCAGACTATGCTGTGGATCCTAGCCCTACAGCTTTGAAAGCTTTTGTGACTTTCATCTTAGTTTATTGTTAAAGGGTAACATAGAGCCACTTTGACTTTTGTCCTCTCATTTCAAAAGAGGGGTACATAAGGATGAAAAGGGTCCAAAGACGTGTTATCAATTGACCAGCCCTTTTACTTTACATTCTTCAACTTTCTCTTTACAAACTAGTGATCTTTTTCAAGTAAATGACTTGTCTGATGTATACAGAGTGTTCTTTAAGTATTAAACAGAATTACGAAATAATTTGCTATGAAAATAATATTCTAGGATATTTAGTTTTTATTGCGTGAAAAAAAAGTTGAGAGGTGTCAAGGGACACCCTCTATCTATGAAAGATCCGTCCCTTATTACGTAATACGTAGTATTTATATACTCTGACCAAAATCACCAAACTTGTTGTATTAAAATAATAGTAGGTAATTGATAGCTTGCACACAACAGAACAACGGACGCGTTTTCTTAAACACTTCAATAGATGATAAAAAAAAAACAAAATTTTGCATAGTTTACAACATCGTAAATTGTAAGAAAATTCCTGCGATTCCAAAATAATTTCATCTATTTACACCAAACTAAAAAGAATTTTCCTCGATTTCTCCCGATTCTATCAACAGACCTTGACTTAGTAGCAATGGGACCACCTTGGAAGAATGCTATCATCTTAAATGAAAAAAGAGTCTTCGAAATATCGTTCTCTTTTTCAGTGTCAGTTAATAGTGCCTAATAAATTTAGTGTTGTGTGTCAGTTAAAAGTGCCTGATTCAACAAATTTAGGTTTTTCATTCTTTGAGAATCGAAATTAATTAACGTTTTGAAACAAGTATCATAGGATAGTACTACAAAAATACATCATTTGTAAATTTTACATTTACGTCTGTCAATTCAGTCTCTGAGATTAAAACCATTTCACAATCACACAATCATTTCATTATCTTACCACATATCGCATTGATTGATATGAAATCTGCATTGTTTTAAGTGGGAAATATCGTAAAGTAGCTTTACAGTACTTTGACAGTAACAGTAACAGAGCACTGGAGAGGCTGTAATTGGCTTATGTTCTTATGTGACGAAACGGTGCATTGCTTTCCCAAATGCTAAAAACCCTTCAAACGGGATTTGAATAGCACAATTGGTAACGTTCGCGTTGCAACAAATTAACTTATCTGTATTTTTATCTATATGCTGTAAATTATGATATACTAGCGGCTCGCCCCGACTTCTCACGGTTATGAGATATGCATATAAACCTTCCTCTTCAATCACTTTACCAATTAAAAAACCGTATCTAAATCCGTTGCGTCGTTTTTAAAATTAAAGCATACAAAGGGATATGGGGACAGAAGAAGCGACTTTATTTTATACTATGTACTGATGATGTACTAGAAAGTCGTAAATATATTATAGATGTAATAATACAGTAATAAAACTAAATCTGTATATGAAGTGTCTTAGTATCTTCGACTAGTCGTGGGTGCCGTGGTTGTGCCTCTCCTACCTCTTTGGGGATATGTGCGTGAAGATACTTTACTGTTTATGAAGTATTTTTAAACACAATGTTTGCTATGAGTTGTGTATGGGGTGCATAACCCAAAACGTCGTCTATTAATTTTTTTTCGGTTTGTAGCACGCAAATATGTGTCGATGGATTTTTACCAACTTTTGTGTAGTAGTCGTAATACATAGCCCGAGTCAACATTTAAAATACCTTTTACCGCAGGAAAATTTTGCGTTACCATACAGGTGTACCACGTCTATTAAAGCAACATATGTCTTTTAACTACAGAAGAGCTGTGTGTTTGTTCTATGATTTATAAAAAATCTTATAGGTACCGATAAACTTTATCCGAGTTCGTGGAGATTAATGGACATTTTAACAATACTGGTGAACTAAATTTGTCCCTGAATTTGAAACATTACAACCATAATGTTAAAATGTATTTTTTTGATGAATAAGTAGCATAAATTTGTACCAACTAATTAAAAATATATATTTTTATTTCACATCAACCTTATAAAGTCACTTCTGGCGCGTGTATAAAACTCGTAAAAGTAGTTTAATTAGTTATTTTATAGAAAGGGATATGTAAAACGAGTTCCACTGAAAATAAATTCTCCAGATAAAAATAAAACTGCAGTACGAAAATACATTTTTACTGAATCGGATTCCTCAATGCAATTGATGCGTGACGATGGAAAATGTTTCTTTTATTTTTTTACGTAAAATTTAAACAACATGAAATGATTTTATTTTTATTCTCGTTTTATATACAGCTGTAATATCGGAAAATGTAAGAGTAACATTACAACATACGACATGTTCTATTGGCACATATTCTGTACACATTTACTACATCAAAACTGTTTATACCTCTCTATATTCTATCACAAATACAACCTTGTGCAACTTGTTACGACTTTTCTATTCGTTTGTTTATGTTACATGATATAGCGTTAGCGTTAGCGTTTGTAGAAAGGCGACTTGACTAAGTGTGCAGTCTGCAGCTATGTTCAAGCGCAAATACACTATAGGCATGATGAACACACTTATAACCCCAATAGACTTTTGATGTCAAAATTTCACGTCTGTTAATGATGATAGGGTGACGATTATCAAAACAGATGTTCATGTATTCAGCCAAGGAGTCTGCCCACATTGTAATATTATAATAATATAAATAGTATATTGAGTTCCACCTTCCAGTTTCATCGTCAGATCAACTGCATGTCATAATAATTTTGTATTTTCATCCGATTTACACATGCATGCGGCATTTCATTTATTTATTCCGGCATTTATAAGGACGGGTAAATTGAATAAAGTAAAGTAAGTAAGTATTTTCACGCCCATATCCTCGAAGAGGTAGGCACAGGCACAACCAGGGCAACCACGACTAGCCGAAGTCAACAAGTCCCACGATGTAATAGGTGGTAAGTCTAGCCAATCAGACACAATTCGAAAATCCAGGTTTTTTGTTGCCCGGGAATCGAACCTAGGACCTCATGATGTCAAGTCCAACACCTTGATCGCTAGACCATAGACGCAATTAATTAATAGTAATGAAATATAGTAAAAACATAAAAAGGAATTTTACTTAGAATATACAACAATTAATGTCTTGCACTTTTATGACATTTGAAAATAAAATCTATGTTATGATAGCAATGATCTCGACTATCAATGGGTAAGTTAAAAAATAGAAGCTCATACAAATAAAGTACATATTGATGTACACACTCCATTGTAACACACCTGAAAAGCTTTCTATTGAATAAAACGCGGGTCGTGCGACGTGTGCAATGTTTTAGTTCTTTTGTGAAGCGAAAAATTAATAGTTTCTATCTGTATGTACGAGATGCGTAGATATTTTATAGTCTCTGTGCAACACTAAAAATATTGCAATAAAAATAGTTTGATGGACGCTCTTACTGTNNNNTACTGTGTTGTTGATACCAAGATTATAGTAATGCGCTGCACTCCTGAGGCTGTATTATTTAAAAAAAAAAACATAAAGACATATCTCTACGCCACATAACTTTTGGAGTACGTAGGTAGAGTGTCCAGCACCAAATTTGACTATCTTTACAGAGCTGCCTAGTTTGTATGTATGTACATATATTATTAATACGATAAGTCACTGGGTTTTTCCTTTAAATCTAACTTGCGTTTTGTTAAACTCAGATATCTCCGATTCAAAGAAAGATATACGATTTACAAGTTTACATACAAAATTGCTGGCTTTAGATTGTTCGAAATTACGTATCGATAACACACCGAAGTCGAGATGAGTAGGTAAAAACGCTTTTTCATTCGTTCCATTAAAGATAGAATACCATATTTGAAATAAACAATAAGTTTTGGAATAATAAACTTCAAAACACATAAAAACTGCGCTCTCAATAACACATCTTAACACACACAGCACAGTTTTATTACGTTTTTTTTTTGAATGACTAATTTGTTGCTAATCTCGCGATTTTTTGCAACTTCACCGATCTTTATCTATTACGTAAGAACGCTCTTTCCCTTCGCCTTTCAAAGAGAACTTCATGAGAAATGTATGTCAGTCTGGGTATAGGACCCAGACTGACATACATTTCGATAATACCTTTCGCCTAGACGTAAGACGCGAGCATAGTTAAATGGGTCATTATCAACTACACCACTAGAGTGATAGGCAGTGACGTGTTAGAGATCCACCACCTTATCTATTATTCCTCCGTGGCGACGGTGTTTATATTGCAATATAGGCCTGCCATAGGTCGCGGTTGTCTCTTAACATAAGTAGAGACGTATGTTTATTACCTATCCTATGCCATAAAAAAACATTTGGCGTTTTGGTCTTGATCAAATTTGTTTGGGATTATATTTCTGAACTATGTTCTACCTTTTTAAAAAATAATCATAAAATTCATTCGTTTTTGACCGATTAATCGCGTGATAAACAGACACGTCAATTACCTCCTTTTTGGAGTTAATTAAAAATAAAATTTCATCGATCAATCTGTAGAAATAAAATAAAAAAATAAGTCTCTTAATTTTTAGAATCTATATTTGTTATCGTCGGCACTTGGTGGGATTCCATTGTATGAATATTTCTTAAGGTAAACGCTTGTACTCTTCCACCATATACTTTATATAACACTTTATGTTATGCTTCGGCCAACCGGTCTCACTTTTCACAGCATTATCAGGGCTTTGTAACTAAAGATAAATAAGTCGGTTTTTTATGGTTATGGAAGGCAAATAAGCAGACGGATATCCTGATGGTAAGAAATTCACGCCGTCTAGAGACACCAAAGCTGGTAATGGTGCGTTGCCAACCTGAGGCCGGAATTTTAGACCCAGAGCAAAAGTAAGTTTACCGGCTACCTTACCCTCCGAACTGAAACACGTAATGACGTTATGGCAGCAGGAATAACTCTACCACCTAGTATGATGTCACGGTGCTAGTGACGGTAAGCCTATGCTCGCTTTTTACGAGCTGCCTGGCAAAAAGGCAGATGGTCTATTCTGCATAAAAGCCCGGACCAACATGGGGAAAAATTATTATTTAGTTATTGTGTAAAATGGATCTACTATTTCGTGTACTTATATATCTATGATATTTCATTCAAACTTAGATTAGCAAAAGCATACGTACAGTGACTTTTAACCCTCTTACGCCCCAGCAAAAGTCACATATAATTGTACGAAGTTTATATTATATAAATGAGAAAAGAGACCGTACTCAACCCGAAATCCTTGTATCCATTACGACGGCCTACCAAATAATGTAATACACTGATGCCATTATTTCTGGGCGGAAACGGAAGTGCGGCGAGTTGACAGCTGCCTCTGATGCTCTCTGCCAATAACTTGCACGTGATCGAAATACTTACAATGGCCTGCTTGTGGTCCTTCATGCTCTTATCATGTTATGGTCTATTGAGCCAAAATGAGATATCCAATCAGAATATGAGTGTTTAGACTCACAGCTAAGTTCTTGAAAAAACGAACAGTATCATTGAACATTGTATTTCACGGGTTTTCCAAAACTCCTGAAAAGGTTTACATTGTGCAAAGTAAATTACTTTATGATAAGGACGACAAATAAATAAATTTAACCATACCTAGACAAATCACACAAATTGACTACTCGCCCGGATTGGTACCACCTTACCTATTCCTGCCGCCATAACGTCAGCGCTTGCCGTTTACGTGTTCCGGTTCGAAGAAAAAGGTAGCCGGTAAATTTACTTTTGCTAACAGGTTGGCAATGCACTATTACTACCTTTGGTGTAAATAACTCCAAAGTAAACTAATTCCAAGGCTTATTGATACATAAATAAGTACTAATTAATAAGCACCCAGACCTGGACATACAGACACACAAAATCACAAAGATGATAAATAATGTGTTGCGGAGATGTTTGGGGTTTTAAGCAACAAAGTAAACTTATAGTACTACTACTGCTACTATTTAAGTTATACGCTTCGGCTTAACATTTTTTACTCCTTTAACACTTTATACTTTTGTTTCTAAATTTAAGCGAAATGATTAACTATTTAATAACATTTCTATATATAGATATCTTTAAAACACATTTGGATTTCCGAGACTTGACGAATATAGCCGAAGCGCATAATTTAAATAGTTCTGCTATACTAGCAGTGCTATCCGCCAAATGACTAGCGGAATTTAGTTTTGCCCGAATTAAAAAAAATGTTCTTGAACTTTAAGATATAGATAGTTCAGCTATAATTCCTGCTGTGTCCGGACTGTTTTAGGAAAGTAAACCAAATTTAACGAAATAACATATAACCTGGTATCGCCGGTGTCTTGAGATATTCCAAATTGTTTTGTGTTTGACTAGTTTTCTTCGAAATCAATATGGAAAGAAAATATATAAATATATACAAACATATTACAGCTACACAAACAAGTAAAGTTTTATCCTGCAAGCTTTTACTCAGGTCTTATATTATTACACCCGAATCTGAAGGGCGCTACGGACATAACGACCACGTTTCCCTCGATGAGCTCATACTTCGTAAACTAAACGTTTGCTCTTTTCGTACAAAGTAATATTTGAATTTATCCAAATATATGTCCGGTTAGCGATAGGTTTGCCACCTATCACACTGTGGGACTTAGTGTCTTTGGCTAGACGTGGGTGCGCTGTTGTGCCTCTGCCTACCCTTTCGAGGATGTGGACGTGGAGATACTTACTAGTATCTAATAGTTAGAATATACTTGTTGAATACATGACAAATAAAATAAACCACGCCTAACAAGTTAACCTATATAATATAGCTAGCGGCTAGCCCCAGCTTCGCTTGGTTATATGAAATATACATTTCAGCCTTTCTCTTCAATCGCTTTATTTATTGAAAAAACCACATCAAAAACCGTTATGTAGTTTTAAAGATTTAAGCATACACATATAGACATGGGGACACAGAAAGCGACTTTGTTTTAAACAATGTAGAGAAGTAAATGAATATTCAAATTATTTTCATATTTTTTTATATGAGAGGTTAGCGAACAAACACAGAGGATTCCGGTAAGTAAAAGACACCATAGTTGATATTGGTGCGTCCCTGGGGCCGAAATGTCAGACCGATTAAATCATGGTCCTCTGATTTCAACATGCTCATTCAAGGTTTTCCTAAGAAGTTTGTAAATCCCATAGAAGTTTATTAATCTTTGGAATTTCCTTTTTAATTTTTCAAATCAAAGATATTATTTTGTGAAATTACGAACGTTGGTTATACTGTACGAAACTTGTAATCAATACAAAATCTCTGACTTTTTAATCTACAGTTTCACGAGGATTTCCAATAAGAAAAAATGAAATTGTCATGCATTCATGTGCAACTTTCAGATTTCATTTTGAGAAAAAAATGTTTTGTTTAATGTAATGATGAAAACTTAATTTTAGGTCTTGCTACGTGTTCTCTGCTTAGTGAAAAAAAATCAAGTTATCTTCTGAAATTTATACGGCTGTAAAACTTTTATCATCTCTCTCTTTATTCCCCTCAACAAAAAATCAAATTTCGAACTTAATTAAGTAAAACTAAGGAAAATTATAATTTACTTTTACTAATGGATCTTTGTTTATACATAAATCAGAAGCAAATAGTAATAAAACTTTTTACGTTTATATGTGATATGTGCTTTAAACAAAACTCAATGTTATGGCATGATTTTGCCACAATAAAAGACCCATTAGTTACTAGCGCGAACATATTTTAATAACATTTGCATATTAATACAAAGAAGCTCACGTAGTGCTCCCGTGTTGTTCCAACTAAGTATACTAACTACGTTGGTTTGATAATATTGTCTCGAAAGTGCAATGTATATTTGAATCTTAGCATACACCTACACTGAATTCTTAGCACTATTCAGAGAGAGTAGTACTATTTAAATTATTCGCTTCAGCTATATTCGTCAAGCTTCAGAAATTCGAATGTATTTTAAAGATATCTGTATAGTATTGTTATTATATAATTAATAATTTCGCTTAAATTAAGATTAGGTCTGCCAATTAAAAAAATAAAGTTTAGAAAAAGTAAAAAATGTAAAGCCGAAGCGCATAATTTAAATAGTACAATAAAATGGATAGAATAAGTATTAAACAACTTAACTCATTCGAAAGGTATCTAAGAGGGCAAAAATCTAAAGAAAGCGTATTTCACCCCTTTATCCGTGAAATAGGATGCATAGACACAACTAAGACACAAATGACAAGCCAATACTAAGTCTCACATGTAAAAGTCAAATCTAAAAAAGACTTGAAGAAATCTGAATGTAGAAGTCGGCTATACGTCTTTCAATTTTTATGGGACTGTAAGAGTCAGAAACTATTCTAGAATATTTAAGGTGTTTCAGAAATATTTTTGACATAAAGCAAATTTGGGAAAAAATATGAACCAATTTTGATATTCTTATGAATTGATAACAATTAATACAACCAAAAAATAGCAAAATTGATCCATTCGTTTCCACCCATCACGGGATTCAGGGGGAATAGAGATTCGTTTTTATACACTTATAAGACTTTTTCAAAATAGTAACCTTCTCGCGTAGCTTCAATTGAAGGATAGGGTATATATATATATGGTATAGAGCCATTCGAAACATAGGGCCTTTCGATATAAATTTGATTATGATTGCAAATTACTATTAGATTATTATTGTGAAAAAATAGTAAGCTTGCGTATTGTAAGATTGGTTTTAAACTATATTCTGTTTTATGATTATAATTTAGAAAATGTAATCATAAATAATTGAAATGTAGTGTTAATAATAAAGCTTGCATATTTTGAGTTTGGTTTCGTACTGTATTTCATTTCATGATTAAAATTTAGAAAATGTAATCATGAATTGTAACGTAGTGCTAATAGTGAGATTGTATATTTTGAGTTTGGTTTCGTGCGTTATTCCATTTTATGATTAGAATTTAGATAATGTAATCATGAATTGAAATGTAGTGCTAATATTGAGATTGCATATTTTAAGTTTGGTTTCGCACTATATTCCATTTCATGATTATAATTTAGAAAATGTAATTAATCATGAATTGTAATGTAGTGCTAATAGTGAGATTGCATATTTTGAGATTAGTTTCGCACTATATTCCATTTCATTATTATAATTAAGAAAATTTTAACGTGAATTGACATGTTATGCTAATAGTAAGCTTGCATATATTGAAATTAGTTTCGCACTACATTCCATTTGATGATTACAAATTATAACATGAAATGCAGTGCGAGTTGTAAGTTCGCAAATTGTGCAGATTAGTTTTCCTCTGTATTTTACTTCATAGGTACAAATAACTTTAAATCTTGACATTGAATGTTGTGGAAATCTAATCTCAGAGTAAGAAAACTTAAAATTTTCCAAAAAAATCTTGTCATTATAAAATATAAAATAATTGTGATTGCTCAGTGAGAGAGTTAAAATAAAATTAATTTTATATAATGTTTGTCGATCATCGGCCACATTTTGCGAATACAAAGCTAATTTTAAAGTACAAGTCACAGACGAGATAAGCTCCAAACACATTACGTGTGTTCGTCATCTACCAATATCTTAAGCGAGTTCATGTTTAGAACATAGCAATGACAAACGACCATTAATCATTGCGGTGTAACTTCAGAGATTCGCTTAATCAAGTGCGAACAGTTTGGGCGTCTTTACCATCACTCAATTCCTTCATATACACATTCCTTTGATGACTTTAATGTATGTCTTCGACGGAGTATAATAAGTAGGTACAGATTTTTCATGTGAGTGGAAAGTTCTTGCTCATTTCTCAATTTTTGACATTGATTAGTTTCAGAGAAAGTTCCAGCACGCTCCGTGGTCTACAAACTAAACTTAGTTAATTTGAGGCGAACAAATTTAGTTTGATGTCATTTTAACCTTCATGTGAAGTTTCCGATTTATTTTACACCACAAATTTCCTATAGAATTTCCACAGTACCAGTAAATTTACGTAAAAATCGATTCTGATAAAATGAAGATTGTAGTCAAAGTTAATTTTGAGTAAATTTAAAATGCTAAGAAATTATTCAAATCTCTTCAGATACTTCCCTATCTTATGCACAAACAAAGACTAAAGTAAGAGTAAATTTGAGTTGATAATATAGTCTGTCTCACAGTGTAACAAATGCTTAAATACCAGGTTGAGCTTTGGAGTTCTTTTTTAATAAGACGGTCAGGGGTTAGAGACTGCATTTTTTTTTCTTTTTATAAAAAATAGGAACTGGTTCTAGCAGCTTATTTGTCTTATTTTATATGCATTTGAAACGATTTATAAAAAACTAGCGGACCGCCCCGGTTTCGCACGGTTATGAAATATACATATAAACCTTCCTCTTCAACCACTTTATCTATTAAAAAAAAACCGCATCAAAAATCGTGGTGAAGTTTTAAATATTTAAGCATACATAAGGACATAGGGAAAGAGGAAGCGATTTTGTTTTATACTATGTAGTAATAGTAATAGTAAATGATATATGCAGCTGGTACACGATTGTAGAATATTTAAAATCTAACAACCAATGACGAAAAATTTTTGTAGAAAAAACAATAATAAAAAAACGAGTATTTATTCGTTATGTTTTGGTTGAGTGACCTATAACTCCACAAATTAATGTCATACGTCATTCAAAATGAAATATAACACTTCACATACCTTTTATGAAGTATGAGTGAAACGAATCNNATCGAAAAAAAACTCTCTATTGCCGACGTTTAAATTTTACAACAATGCTTTCTGATTTTCGCCGCGTTACTTTAGCCAACATGCATTAACATTATAGGATTTACTCAAAGTCTTCTAAAGAATGTACCTAAACGCATTTCTGAAATAGATTTTATCAAATGGGCCATAGTTCGGCAACAATTGGCACCCTATCCATCATAATATACAACGCTTTGCGTAGTTTCACATCCTGTCATGAGCAGTAAGAATATTGGAATCGTATAAATTAAAGATAATATCGATATCGATAATCGTATAATTTAAAATCTATACTTGCTATCACTGGCACTTGGTGATTCCATTATATACACATTTATTGTAGTAGGAAACACTTGTACTTATCCACTATACACTTTATTTAATACTTTTTGTTACTCTTTACCCAACCGCCTCGTAAAAGGCGAGCAAAGGCTCGCTGTCACTAACACCGTGATATCTGACTCGGTAGTAAAGTTNNNNCGGTACCACCGCCTTACCTATTCCTGCCGCCATAACGTCTTGACGTGTTCCGGTTCGGAGGCTAAGATCCCGGCCTCAAGTTGGCAACGCACCATTACCACCTTTTGTGTGTCTAGGCGGCGTGAATTTCTTACCATCAGGAAATCCGTCTGCTTGTTTGCCTTCCAATATCATTAAAAAAAGGTCTGGTAGAAATAGCTTTGTTGGTCGATAAAGCCCTTTTTTAACTGAATCAAAAATAAGAGGAGATTTTCAATGCGATTGTAAATTTTAATTTTACGTTTGTTACGGAATTGTCTGGCCGATAAAAAACAAAGTTTGATGTTTCTTTTTAGGGTAGATAGATCATGAATTCAAAATGATTTAATTATCGCACTCATACACGTATATTAAAGCATTATTTATATATTGCTCAAAAACCACTGAATCGGACCACCTAGGCAACTTACAAAATTTCTAAAAAAGAATTATTAAATCGTGACGTGGTGGAAAATGGAGACGGTTTTATTTAGTTTTACTATGCTTTTATTATATTTAAGTATAGCTACAAACTGTAAATTACGTTACCAATTCTTACATTTTCCTAGGTCAACTGTAAACCATGTTAATAATTCTTAGATTTCATAAGTTTGTCGCCTCTGCAGTCTAGCGATCCGAAGTTGCACTTGACTGCATGAGATCTCGAGTTCTGGGTCAAGGTTGAGCAACAAAAAGAAAATGTGTGACCGGTTGTGAAAATACCTACCTTGTAAGTTTGTTTGAGTAGGTACCAAAAAAGTGAATCCAGGTATTTATAGATAGATTTTGACTTGAAAATTCGTTCACGGGAAACTATATATTCCTATTTCTATGCAGAAAACGTACATGCTAGGGATACAGCTATTGAGTCGTGACATCTCTACAAATGTCAAAGAGAAGCAATTCAGAGGTATGAACGTTTTCACATCGCTAATTACATGTTTGTTAACTAATACTCGACGGGAAGCTTGATTTAAATATAATTAAGGCAAAAGTTGGATATAAATTCGACGAATAGGCTTTAGATTTTCTAACTTTGAGTTTAGTATTCATATTAACTCAAATAAACAAGAATTTAAGTGGATTCATTATGAATCGGATTTCAAATTTCTGTAAATGATGGTGGTTGAGTTTTCCACGAACTAAATCTTTAACATATTTTTATATTTTAGAGGCTATGTAAAACACTAAAAAACCAGCAATGTTTTGGTAACATTCATTTCGTATATGTGTAAAATAATGAATATCTACATATTATATCAAAAAGTCGTGTTAGTTTTACTATTTATAACTCAAGATCGGTTGAAAAAATTTGGCGGAAAATTGATAGGAAGGTATATAGCAAGGTAAGCTATTCGAATGTGAGGAAACTAGGAAAATAAAAAAAACATCTTTACGCTCATATCCCCGAAGAAGGAGGCAGAGGCAAACCAGGGCACCGACGACTAGCCGAAGACACTAAGTCCTGTGTTTAAGTACTGTGTTAATCGGGGACGTTTCCAATCCCGAACAACATTTTTTTTATTAGAAAATTGGAAAAACCCAATTTTCTCTTTGTTGTCCGACCCGGGATCCGAACCCGGAACGTCTTGCAGTCAAGTCACACAACAGCACCGCTAAACCACAGAGAGAGATGAAAATCTACATTTCAATTTTTCCCATACAAACTGAAGTGGAGGAACGAATTTTGCTAGAACAGCTTTCATATAAATAACAATTAAAAAAAATACTTAAAAATAACCAATTAGTTATAAAACAGTTCAATTTTTATTTATTCAGACAGACAGCGGAGGCTTAGTAACAGGGTCCGTTTTTACCCTTTGGGTACGGAACCCTATAAAAGACTTAAATATAACAAAGTTATTAGAAAACAGTTCAATCCTCACGTCAAACTTTTAATTATAAATATTCAATTGACAGCTCAACTGCGTCATTCAGGCTTGCCAGATAAATCAAAAGTGATTAGACAAAATATTATAACTTCTAATCCTCTTGTGTTAATATTTCCCTGTCATCAACAACTGAACATAACACTGACATTAAGAGGGGAAGAAATGAGTAAAGCAGTCATTTTAATTCGGTTCATAATCTGATCATAGTCATAATGTTAGTAACAAACGCTTGCTTTTACGAGCAGTTGACCTATATGCTTCAAAGGAATTAACTCACACATCTTTCTCATCTTGGTCACGATGTTAGTGATAAATAAACTATAACAATATAAGGCAGTTTTCGAATTATAGCCGACATTAAAACTTTTCTACAAGGAAACCCTTTTGTGAGGTAAATCCTTTTTACTTTAGTTTCACATTTCAAGGCGTAAGTCGATAATATGTGCGATAAAATCAAGGAGTCTTTAACTTTATTCAAATATTTTACTACCAAAAGTTAAATCACTTCACTTGATTTTTTGGAAAGATTATTATCATAAAAGTTTATTCTATGTCGTAATTGAGGGAACCTATTTTAGCCGTTATAAAATGAGTTCTAAAACGCTGCTGTATTTGCACATAAAGCTTCACAAACCTTGAAACTTTTTCCGCTAATTTATTCAAAACTGCATTTCAATTGTTTGTCGACTTTGACACATTGTTTCAATGTGCGTTTATTAGTTTTGGTTTAGGTTGTCGTGATTTAATAATATCTTCACGCCCGTCTCACCTGAGAGGTAGGCAGAGGCACAGCCACGGCTAGTCGAAAACACTAAATCCCACAAAGTGATAGGTGCAAGCCTATCGTCAACCTTGGCCTGAATCCTAATTTAATTAATTATTTAATAAATATAATTATACACAGCAGTATCTTTTTGTCAATCAATGACAGGGAGAGACTTCAACCAGTTGCGACCTCCGTACTAGGCAGCGTTTCAAACACTGTGAAATTCTTTTTTTTTTAATGGCTAATCTATTGCTAACCTTGCAGTTTTTATTGTGAGACTCGCACTCGGTGTGTCTATAGAAATATGACTGCTTTGACTTTTGTTGTCGAAGCAGCGATAAGTGAACCGATAACAAATACATCACCCGCACACTTGTCAGTGCACTTGTTGTTTACTTGTACCAAAGAAACACGTCATTAGTGCACTTTTTGCGCAAGCTGTACTTTTGACCATAGCAATTATTGGTTGGATAGTTAATATATTATATTTAAGTTTAATTACCACCAGTGGACTGGGGATTTGTCGTAATATTCTGATGCTGACAAAAATGACTAATGCTTTCTTTTTTGCGGTTCGAATTGGACCAGCCTGCACCAATGTCTCTTTATAAGAGCTTACGGTAGCATAGTCCTAACATAACCCTTATAATATGAGGTGCGTTGGTATTGTGGTCATCGGGTGTGCGTGATGGTCCTTAAAATTCAGAACTATGTGAAACGTGTATTATACTTCTCTCTTCTTCCAATTTGGTAAATCTGGTTATACGATATCGCGCACTGTGGGAACCTAGAATAATACATTATAGCTAATTGGGTCTACTGCTTGGTCTACGCCGCGGTAAACTAATTTATTTTTCTTTAATTAAAGACTTATCTGGACTTTATGAAACACGCAACCTCTTGTTTCAAATAGTATATCCAAATCTGGTGATTATTAGTTCTCATCATTAGCTGGCGTGTATTTATTACAACGAGGGAAAAAAAGAAAAAAAAAGTTTCACACGAAGTAACGCCTGATTCAATACACTGCCTCTAACTCACAATACGTACAACTCAACCGACATTTTAACAACGACCTGTAAATCTAAAAGCAAAGTTTGGTTTTACTTTTCTAAATACACGTAGAAAGGTTTATAGGTTATCAAATCATGTTTGGGTTGGTAACGCCACCAGTAGTGGATAAATAAAAGCATATTGCCGTCAATGATAGCCACGGCTCGCCTTCGTATCACGTCCCTTGAGATGAAAGTTCTTCGATAAATTATATGTAGATTAACAAAAAGCGTTTAAAAAATCGCACCAAATTTTTGTTATTAT
>NJDD01011923.1:14606-26412 GCA_002245505.1 Calephelis nemesis
AGGGAACGCCCTAACCCGCTCTGCGGTACTTTTTCGGGCCAGAATTGCAGTCCAATGGACTGGCAGGGATCGCGACGTGCACGCTTCTGGCCAATGACCCCCAATTTTAGAGTACCTAGGAAAATACCGCGTAAGCCAGTCACCCTTTTAGCTCCACCTTTAAGAAGAACTGTTTTTTGGCGCTAATTCACCTGTGCCATGCATTAGTTAAATGGTTAACAAATGTTGTGGTAACTTGGATATTTTTTCTGATTCAGTAGTTAAAATTAAGAAAAAAATATTATGTGAATGATTTTTGCATGTTTTATTTAAGTAAATATTTATTATTATTATTTTAATCAAATGTTTTAACTTTATTATATAGATTTTTTTTATAACATTGGAAAGCAAACAAGCAGACGGACTTCCTGATGGTAAGAAATTCCCGCCGCCTAGAGACACCAAAGGTGGTAATGGTGCGTTGCCAACCAGAGGCCGGGATGTTAGGTCTCGAGCAAAAGTAAGTTAACCGGCTACCATACCCTCCGAACCGGAACACGTCATGACGTTATGGCGGCAGGAATAGGTAAGGCGGTGGTACCAATCCGAGTGAGTCGTCGCGAAACTCTACCACCTAGTCAGATGTCACGGTGTTAGTGACAGCAAGCCTATGCTCGCTTTTTACGAGCTGCCTGGCACAGGAAGGCAGATGGTCTATTCTACAAAGGAGCCCGGACCAACACGGGGGATAGTAAAGTAATATTAGTTTTTCAAAAAAAATATTTAGTGTAAAAAAAAATATAGTTGTTATAAAGAAAGTTTAAATTAAAAGATTGTAACAACTGTTGGTAAGCCTGATTAATAAATAATTAACCAATAACCAACCGATTTAATTTATTATTTTTAAAAAGATCGCCTCTGTGGTCTAGCAGTCCGGGTGTCGGACTTGACTGCATGAGGTCTCAGGTTCGAATCCCGGGTTGGCCAACAAAAAGAAAATTGGATTTTTCCAATTTTCTAATTAAAAAAAAATGTTGGTCGGGATTGGAAATGTGCCCAGTTGGCGATAGGCTTGCCACCATCACATTGTNGGACTTAGTGTCTTCGGCTATTCGTGGGTGCCCTGGTTGTGCCTCTGCCTACCCCTTCGGGGATATGGACGTGAAGATATTTTTTAAAAAGATAGATCATGATTTCGAGGTGCTCTCATGTTTGTATTTATCGTAATAAGACTAGTTATTTTATAATAGTCCATACTTTTTTTGCACTATTAATTTTAACCCAACAGCTACTAATGGGATGTTAAAAAAAATTATCTGGGACCATTTCGGAATCATTTGCTATATTTGGAAAAAATAAATATCAAATCGCGACTTGGTTCCCAATGTAACAGATGGGGACGGTTTTTGCAGTACTTCGCTTAATTATGATTATCTGTAACACTGATAATTACTATCCTAGCTGGGCAGACTTGCCCATTCGGGTATAACAGCCGTAGCGTCATAACGTCAGTGTCCTCCACTATCATGTCCTATTTACGAAGGTAGTATAGCCTGTCAAGACTTTTAAAACCGGCCTCGGGTTGGCGTCCAACCGTGATCACGATTGTACTGCACCTCTTAATATCAGGTATCAGGAACGTAGAGATGTATATACCCGAGGAGACATTTGGCATTCCACTATAAAATTGCTCAAGAATCCGAGGGTTGTGTCAAGAGTCTCCAAAACCGGCTGTTTGTTTGAAAAGAGCAATGAATTAATTATAGTAGAAGAAGTTAGGTCGATCGATCGATACTCTCTGCCTACCCCGCAATGGACTTGGGATATGTATGTGACTTGGTAATCGATACTCCCTGTCTACCCCGCAATAGACTTGGGAGTATGTCACTTCGCACTCGATATTTCGTGCCTGACCCACGGTGGACTTGGGATATGTATGTGACTTGGTAATTGATATTCCCTCCTTGTACCACAATGGAGTTAGCGTGAAGTTATGTATGTTATAATAAACCGTGCATTTGCTTCTATAAAGTTAAAATTTCACATAATGTAAATCGAATATAAATATTTGCAACAAACTGTTTATATTCTTTTGTGTACGATGGACAATAAGCGGACGGAATTCCTCATAATCGGAAATACATACCGCCTAGAGGTACTACACACTTACTAAACTACTTACGTTTGTTATCTAAACCACGTATTTCTGACCTTAACTCCTTTATACATATATTTCACTAAGTGCCTACAACGGAATTTATGACATACTAACTGCTCCCGCGAACTTCGTTCCGCCCGTTCAGTTTGTATGGAAAAAATTAAAATGTTGTTTTTCCCAGTTTCCTCACAATTGAACAGGATAAAAAGTATCCTATGTCCTTCTCCCGGTTTTAAGTTACCTCCCTACCAATTTTCAGCCTAATCGGTTTAGCCGTTCTTGAGTTATAAATAGTGTAACTAACACCACTTTCTTTTAAATATATATAGATTAAGTACGACCTAACTAAATATATTATTCAGACCCAGATCTTCACGTATTACGTACTTTATCTAAGTTTATGGCTTGAGTTAGCATTTGCCATTAGTCAAGTGGAAATTTGAATCAAGTAACCCGATTAATTATTTAAAATTAGTCATTAGTCGTCAAATAAAGTCATGTCAGGGTAAGCTTGAGCAAAGCGGTGATACTTAACCTCATTTATTGAGATTTGGCGGGAACCAAGATATTCATGACACACACATTGCTAAGTAATTTCTTAAATTGTACAAGATGCCGCCAAAACTACGACCATCTTTTCTCTCGATGGCGCCAAAACTCTACTAACTGTTTAAGATATTTATAGAGCGCAGGTACATCACTATTTGATTTAAGTGGATACTTTGGTACAGTTATTTATTTTGGTCACATATATTCACCTTGGTCACGTCAACGGTACTGTATAAATATCTAAACATATGTACGTAAACATTTCAGCTGTACCGAGCCACGCACCGGTTACTACTGCTGGGCGCTGGTGAGTCCGGCAAGTCGACTATCGTCAAACAGATGCGCATCCTCCACGTGAACGGGTTCTCGGATAAGGAGCGTCGCGAAAAGATCGAGGACATCAAAAAGAACATACGCGATGCTATACTTGTAAGTTATATCAAAATATACTTAACGGATCCTGAAAATCATAAAGACTTGTGCACACCACGTTTTTCAAGCACCGTCGATGTGCGATTCGCTGTCGGCGCCGCTTAACTTGAAGAAGGTAGATTACTTGCGATGGCATTACTGCTGACTCAAAAGATACGCTCAACAGACGTGCGTAAGCAATCCTGCTTGTAAAGGGGTATACGCGTGAATATGCATGTACCACACGAGGTCCTTCTGTCTTCCATAACATTCTCCACTGAAATCCTCACGAGAGGGCTGGAAGGGGGTTAAATCCTTCAGTTGTATCGATATACGGCCAATGTTAATAACCTATCTAAGGTAAGAGATAAAGTTATAGAGGCTCCACCTGTCCCTGGAGAACGTATATTTAATCCAAATTTTGATATGTCACCAGGTCACCTTTGTGGAAGGCGTTACTACATCCGTCTGGACAGTGTTTTAGATCAGTTACTAGACAACCACTGTTTTTTTTTTCAATAATCTATATTAATAATGTCGTCAAGGAATACGGTAGACTCGATTGAAACCTTACCTGAATAATAAAACATAAAAAAATAATGATTTTGAGTCGACAACATATATCCGCAAAATTCGGATTGTCGAGTATTTTGTTAAATTCTATGTTAAATTCTAATGTGTTGACACTTGAAAGACAAATCACAGTCGCCATCATGGGTAGTTAATAAACGTTCCGTTTTGTGATGTGTAATAGAAAATATTCCTTTATAACCTCTGCTAAATTCTCGGTTAAGTACTCATACCCTTGTCGGTGGCAAATGCAACTCAAATGCATGCCATACCCAAAAAAAAAGTACTCATTGCAATTTGTTTTGTTAATTTATGTTACTTTAGCAGTTTAAAATAACTTTGGCAGTTTTTATTTACTATATTTATTAAACACAATGAATGAAGCTATACGAATCTATGTCTTGCTTATACCTTAAACATTTCTTGAAACCGGTGACTACAGAAATATCTACCTACATTTTGCACCTAGATGTACATTATGTCACATTTTACCCGAGCTTAGCCGGGTTCTTATCTAGTTAACAGAAATATCTTAGCAACAAAACTCTAGTTAGTTACATCTATCTATAGATAGGTTGTTGATATTGGCCGATAGATACTAACATTACAATCATAATAATGTCAGTAAGTATTCTACGTGTGTTTGGAGCTGAACAAACGCGTTGTGGCTTCTGTATTGATGTAGCTCCGAGCTATTATACACTCGCTGCATTTTTTTTTGAATGTGTGAATAGGTAAATTGGTTGCGACAATGTCGCGTTTTTAGCGTGTGACGGGAGTCAGTAACGCTTGAAAAAAACTGGTGTTTATGGGCTTAAATTATCTGGTTTGTCTGTCTATTGGTATTGCTTGGCGGTATGAAAGAAATGAAAGTACGCTTCTGAGCGTACTTCCATTCATGCTATTTTCGAAAGCTTTACTCTTTATGCGATCTCAAAAAAAATTTGAAATACCCAAAAAGCTTGTATAAATGATACAGGCTGCTACAAGTAAAAGTGCAATACAGGCCAAAGTTTATGGTAGCCACACAGGACTTAAGAAGGGTGACGCCCTGTCACCCATGCTTTTCAATTCAGTTCTAAAATATGTTGACCGGATGGTTTTGGTTTTAGACTTCAGACTGGAATTGAACAGTAATAAGGTGATTAAGTTTATAGGGTGTGCGGGGGATCTGGCATTGTTAATTTCTAATAAGATAGAACCAGGGAGAGATGTTACAGGGCTACTGGGTTGTACAAAAACTGATACAAACAGCAGAGAACTAGAAATAGATACACATGGGTAAAATACACTATTGTGTAGCGCAGCCCTCCTCTGAGTGTTAGTGTTCATACTTCTCAGGCCGTAAAATAGGTAGCTTTTTCTCTAAGTTGTTGTCTTGCATCTATTTTTTATACAAGAGGAGGCAAACGAACAAGTGGGTCACCTGATGGAAAGTGATTACCGCCGCCCAAGGACTTCCGCAACACCAGGAGTATCACAGATACATTGCCGACCTTTATGGAACGAGTACGCTCTTTTCTTGAAGGTTTCTAAGTCATAATTGTTTAGGAATACAGCCCTCGGTAACTGATTTCACAAAGGCGTTGTGCGAGATAAGAAATGTCTTCGGAATCGCACAGTTGTAGAATGCCACGCATCAAGATGATAGGCTTGATACTTTAAACTCTGTCACGATGTCCAAAGATGAAAATCAGCGGCTGGAATTAAACCAAACAACTTGTCAACTGTCATGGAATTGCAATAGATTTCTAACCAATCACCTTGTATATTTCAGACAATTACGGGTGCGATGAGTACTCTCACGCCACCCATACCTCTCGAGAAGCCGGAGAACAAAGCGCGTGTTGATTATATACAAGTAAGTAAAACTATAGGTGATGCTGAAAAACATTGCCCAGATTGTAAGACTATTTTTCAAATATCTTTATTGACAGAAAGAACAGTCTATATTTTTCCCTGGAGAATAGATAAATTTTTTCACAATGAAAAGTAATAAGTAATGGTTTAATCTAAATATGTGTGTGTATGCGTGTCTGTCTGTCAGTCACTGTGACAGTCAGTTTGATTCAGATTTTTTATTCGAAAATGACGTGTTAGAGACGATTACAAGCTACTTTACTATTACTTTTAAGTTTTTGAGGGGAGTTATTTAAAATTTTAATCTGCGTCAAATACTCTATCGCATTCAAGTCTTTCCTCAACCATTATATCCAATTATTGTTAAAAAGTGGGTAAAATATTCACCCCTTCTGAAATATCTACACTTATACAATTAAATACAGGATTAATTGCATTCATATAGACTTTGTTCTCCAGAAGGTCCAGACCAATAACAGATAACAGAGGTTGCCTGGTACCTGATCTGTAATAGATAAAAGTAAAAACCCTTTTTCATAACAATGGTTTATTAATTATAACCTAATTAGTCTAGGCCCTAGGGGTTAGCGTGCACGCCTAACTCTACCGAATGACAGCTAGGCTCGGGTTTGATTCCCGTTTGGTGCATTAGATGATTGTGATGAATGTCTGCATTTTCGGTTCTGGGTGCTTATTAAATTTATTCTGGTATCTATTTCAGTATTTCTATATGTATTGGTATCGTTGAAACTACCCATAACACATATATAATTAGCACACTATGTGGTTAGATCAGTTTGTGCAATTTGTCCAGTGATATAACTATTATTTTTCTAGTATTAAAATAAAACAGTAACATTTATTATCTACGAAGGCCGCCATGTCAGGATAGACATCTCATCGACATGAATATGTTATTGGGTGTCAGAAATTAATATTTGAAAATTGTGTTAGTTACACTAACCCAAGAACAGCTGAACCGATTTCGCTGAAAATTGATAGGGAGGTAGCTTAGAACCAGGAGACATACGACGAAAGATACCATGAAATACAACATTTTAATTTAAACTGAAAAGGTGGAACGCAGTTGGCCGGAACGAATAGTAGTAACCAATAAAAACCTCACTTAGACTGCTACGTGGATAGTCCTTAAAAACTGTGTCAACGCGTTCCAGGACGTAGCATCCCAACCGGATTTCGACTACCCTCCGGAGTTCTATGAGCACACGGAGGAGCTGTGGAAGGACCAGGGTGTGCAGCGAACCTACGAGCGCAGCAACGAATACCAGCTCATCGACTGTGCCAAGTAGTACGTACACCAAGCCCAGCAAGCATACAAGCAATAAATGCAAACAAGCAGACGAATCTGGTCTACTGTGTAGACCATCTGCCTTTCTTCCAGGCTATATAGTCGTTACCAGCAAGTCTATTGGTGGTAGAGTGCTGATAACAACTTGCCCGGATAGGGAGGGAAGGCGGTGGGCCTTACCTATTCCTGTAGCCATAGTGACTTTGATATATGCCGGGTTTGGGTAGCCCGTAGACTAGCACAGTATGCCTAAAATTCAAGTCACACGACCGTGACGCACGAATGACATCTATGGTATCTATAGACCACAATTACCATCAGTGTCTTACCATCAGGAAACCCGTGTATTTGTTCACGTAAATAAATGATGTCTCACATAAATAAATGTTGTAAAAATTTGTATATTTCATTCAATCTGTTGACAGTGCGTTGCCAATCAAAGGCTAGGGTTTTTAGCCTTTTTGGTAAATACGTTAACCAGATTTCCTGTACTGGAATAAAACAGTGATGAGTGCGGACGTTGATTCGGCAGGCAATATGTAAAGCAGTATTTAGTTTGAATTTTGATAGCCTCTGCGGTCTAGCGGCCTGGTGTCGGACTTGATTTTTGGAGGTCCCGGGTTCGATCCCCGGGTCGGGCAACAAAAAAAATAGAAGTGTATATCATCAATTTTCTATTACAAATAACGTTGTTCGGGATTGGATGTGCCCGGTTGGCGATAGGCTTGCCACTTTGTCACACAGTAGGTGCCCTGGTTGTGCCTCTGCTTACCTCTTCGAGGATATGTGCTTGATGTCAAATGGTGCTACCAAGCCGGTTAAGACGACGTAAAACTTTACCACCTTATCTGACCCAGGTATTAGTGGACAAGTTGATCGACACACACATATTATGAGCTGCTTGGTTGAAAAGCAGTTAATCTTTAAGCTATACCATTAAATATAATTAACATACATCATTTTAAAGAAAACGCTTTGTATATTTTTCAGTTTCCTGGATCAGGTGCATATAATCAAGCAGCCGAACTATACTCCCACGGAACAGGACATCCTCCGCTGCCGAGTCCTCACCTCGGGGATATTCGAGACGCAGTTCGTCGTCGACAAAGTCAATTTCCAGTGAGTACCTGCCTACTTAAAGGCATAAAATTAATGAAAATGTTCTAGTCGGGTCTCTCTACCCACTTCGCCAGTGAATTGGCGTGAAGATATTATCTATCATAGACATTAGTTAAATAGCAATGTGTGTGGCAATTGCATAAAGTTATAAATCAAAAAGAAGAAGAAGGAGATTGAAAAAACATAAATCTTTATTTTGTCTATGTTACCAAATGCGAGAGATTATTGTTTTATGCATGTTTCTCTTTCGCATCATAAAGAATAAAATGATTTTAATGAATGAAATTCTGAACTAAATTAAATCTTGCTGAAAAACATCTAGGCTACTTTATTTTTTTTTAAACTATATGGTGGCTGAGGCTAGTTCCGCGTATTTATGGTATTTATCTCCAGGTGGGATAAATACCATAAATCCAGGTTTGAATATTGGGATAAAAATAATCCTAAGTCACTCCAGCCTCCCAACTGTCTCTATATTCTATCACTATACCGTAACAATGAGGATAAACAAACAAACATAGATTTATTTGGTGGATTGCGTATTAAAGTGTGTTGTAGACAAATACAGGTGTTTTTAAAGTGTTTTCTCTTTATGTAGGTACTAGCAGTTTCACGCAGCTTCGCCTGCAACTTGGCTTCTACTAAACCGATTTGGATGAAACAAAGCCTATGTCACTCGTGGATAATGTAGCTTTCGAGTGGTGAAAGAATTTTTAAAATCGGTCCAGTAGTTTTTGAGCCTATTCATTACAACCACACAAACAAACAAAGTTTTCCTCTTTATAATATTAGTATGAAGTATGATTTAGAAAAAAAGCACAAGAATCTCCTGATGAGATGATAGCCTTGGCCTATTGACAATACAGATGTTATAGGTGTATCGTTATCTTGTGGATACGATGTTAGGTCTATTGAGCAAGTCTACTACTGTCTACTACTGACTACCCTGCCGTCAGGGTCGAAACATGACGGAATCATAAAGGCAGCAGGAGTAGATGAGGTGTTAAATCTCTAACCGGTTGGGTTGCTGCATACTGCTCTGCACTCTACCACCAGTGCACTTGTTGGTAATAACTTATTTTAACGAGTGCTCGCCTCCTACGAGCTGTCCGATAGAGAGGCATATGCAATGGAGTTTCACCCAGTGTCGACTATGAAAAGTTAATATTCCGAACGCGTCTAAATATTTGTAATATTATAATATGATGTCAAATACATATGCTTTTTGCCGTACTGAACAAATGGCCTAATTTGTTTATTATAAATCCTCCTTTTCAGGACACACTGACTCTTGGTGGTCCGTTTTCTCTCCCTAAACCTGTGACGTTGAATTCACCACGAACCTTTGGTAAAGCCCGGTTAAGTTGTAAAAACCGCAAGGTTGGCAACACATTAGTCATTTTCAAAACAGAAAGAACCTTTGGCGGCTATGAGTTCCACTCTCCATAAACGCCTGAATGCTTGCAGCATGTTCGACGTGGGCGGTCAGCGCGACGAGCGGCGCAAGTGGATCCAGTGCTTCAACGACGTGACGGCGATAATCTTCGTGACGGCCTGCTCCTCCTACAACATGGTGCTGCGGGAGGACCCCACGCAGAACCGGCTGCGGGAGTCGCTCGACCTCTTCAAGAGCATATGGAACAACAGGTCAGTCCTGATACTCTGGGGAGACGTGACATCATTGGCTATGTCTGTCTATGACATTATAACTTTTGAACGGATAAACCGATTTCAATGTGGATTTTTTCGTTTCATTGACGTGATCGAGATGGTTTGTGATATTAGCAGTGGTCTCACAAGTATACCTCTGGCAAAGGTTGTGGTTGCTGGTACAGTTGATTTGTTTTTTAATTACGCTACAAGCACACAGGACTAAGTTATATCAAAGTATCTTCATAGAAACATAATTATAAAATTGTGTCAATGTATATGGTGGCCCTTTGCTATTGGCCCTTACGTATGCGCCATGTTTGATGATGAGCATCATGTTATTTCGATAAATATTAAAACGTGCGGGCGCAGCGCTCCCGAAATTGTTAGCTTTACGGGCGCGGTCGCATGCACATTACAATTGTTAACTTACCCCTAACAACATATCCTAATTTTAATACAATCGGGTAAGTAAAACACAAGAAATTTTGCATTTTATTGCCACACTAAAACTTACCTGATTTTTTTGCTATTTACAAGACTAACATGTTTCGTACTACAATAAGACGGTCTTGTTTCACACATTTTATCATTTTACACATAAATCTAGACAATAGAACACATTCTAGACATAAATTTTACGTAAATTGTCATTGCAAATTTACCTACACAAAAACGCTATAAAACATTGCAAAACCTATTCTAAAACATCATTTTCTAAGTCAAATCAACTATATAAATCAAAATAAAGTATATAAGCTCATAATTATATATAATAACCTTGTTATTTACTTGAAAATTGAATTGAAAAATCACTAAGGTTTAGAGATTTTCATACACACAAAGTATCTGTAAGGTACCACCGCATGCCATTCTTCGAGTTTGGTCACTCTCGCCGATACCGTCTACGTGTCTATGGTCATATGCTACATTGTCTTTGGTGCTTGCACAAATTTATTTATTCTATGTTGTCTTTTGTAGATAAAAATTGTGCTGTTGCAAACACCTTGTCTACCTTTCTCGTTGAATTCCACTTTCAGGTGGCTGCGAACGATATCGGTAATCCTGTTCCTCAATAAGCAAGACTTGCTGGCGGAGAAGGTGATAGCGGGCAAGTCTCGGCTAGAAGACTACTTCGCGGAGTTCGCTCGGTACACCACGCCCATGGACGTGCAGGATCCCATATCACGGGATCATCCAGAGGTTGCTCGCGCCAAGTACTTCATCCGGGACGAGTTCCTTGTGAGTAAAATAGCAAACTGTTTTGTAGTAGGCTCAACACAGTACAGTAGACCGTCTCATACTATAGTGATTTTAGTAGACCATACCGCACCACAGAAGACGATGTTACACTACTGCAGAATGGAGCACAGTAGATGATTTTACATTAAATTGAACTTGGTCTACTGTAGTAGACCATAGCATATCACATTTGTGAACATCAGTTTTCTATAATTTACCTCGTTGCGCTTTAATAAACTGTAAGAGTTTATTTTTGTGTTTCTTCCCGTGTGGTCCGGGCCCCTTTGCAGAATAGACCGTTTTGCTTACCTGCCAGGCAGCTCCTAAAAGGCGAACATCGACTAACCGTCATTAACACATGACTTCTGATTAGGTGGTGGAGTTTAGCAGCGACTGGCCCGAATTGGTAGACCTTACCTATTCCTGCCGTTATGATGACAGTGTTTGTGATGAATTTTTTAATGTGAGCAGGGTGACCAGTAGACCTGCTCAATTGTTACCTACAACATCAATGGTGTGTATGGGCCATGGGATAGCCGTGTTCTTGTATGCTGTCTATTTATTTGGACCGTACCGATTTTGACCTACAATATGTTTGTGTTACGACAGCGCATCAGCACGGCGAGCGGCGACGGCAAGCACTACTGCTACCCACACTTCACGTGCGCCGTCGACACCGAGAACATCAAGCGCGTCTTCAACGACTGCCGCGACATCATACAGCGCATGCACCTCCGCCAGTACGAGCTGCTCTAACCCGCGCCCGGCCGCAGGTACACGCACACCCACACACATGAGGACACACGCACACATACAGCGCATGCACCTCCGCCAGCACGAGCTGCTCTAACCCGCGCCCGGCCGCAGGTACACGCACACCCACACACATGCGGACACACGCACACATATAGCGCATGCACCTCCGCCAGTACAAGCTGCTCTAAGCCGCGCCCGGCCGC
>NJDD01011925.1:0-11037 GCA_002245505.1 Calephelis nemesis
AAAACTTATGACCTAACTACGTCATTGTGGTTTGATCTAGTTTTTTTCAAATTTAAACTTTTCGTCGTCAGTACTTGGTGAAATTCTATCGTATACACACTGTCTTGACACTGTGACATAAATACAGCACCCTCTTTTTATAGCGCCAAAAAAGGATACTCAATTCCACTCCATGTTTTTTGAAGTGAAAACTTCTTTAGCGGCGTTCGAATGGGTAACTCTAAACTCGCGTCAGGACACGTGGTCTGATCGGAAATTCGTATGACGGCGCAGGCCGCTTGCGCGAATGTTCGTGTTGCTATGTTTGTGTACGTCGTGTAAAATTCGCTTTCCGAAGTTTTATGCGCCTAATTATTAAGTGACACTAATTGTTCTCGCGTTTAATTTTATACGCATATACGACATACATGCAACTTCACGCCAAGTCCCTTACAAGGTAGGCAGAGGGTATCGAGTGCCAGAACTCAGACAGACACCTCACTATCCTTATTCACGATTAATTACCCTTTTCATACAAACATGCCGGTTTCGGAGACTCTTGACACCACCCTTGGATAATATCCGAGTGATCTGATACATGTATACCAATATTATACATGTATATGTTTCCAATACCGTCTTTACCATAAGGGTACACGGGGCCAGTGCCCAGGGCCCCTATATTCAGTGGGTCCCTAAATATCGACCATTTCGCTCACTTTTCCCGGGTTCGTCCGGGCTCCTTTGTAGAATAGACCATCTGCCTTTCTGCCAGGCAGCTCATAAAAGGCGAGCATAGGGTTACCGTCACTAACACTGTTACATCCTACTAGGTGATAGAGTTTCGCAGCAACTCGTCCGGATTGATACCACCACCTTACCTTTTCCTGCCGCCATGTTATGGCTGACGTTAGTGTTTGCCGTTGTTCGTGTTGCGTGTTTCGGTTTGGAGGGTAAGGTAGCCGGTAAACTTACTTTTGGTTGAGGTCTAACATCTCGGTCTCAGGTTTGCAACGCACCATTACCACCTTTGGTGTCTCTAGGCGGCGGGAATTTCTTACCATCAGGAAATCTGTCTGCTTGTTTGCCTTCCAATATCATAAAAAAAACCTTTTAACCTCAAAATATTTTGGTTGGGTGCATTTCATTATTCTCGTTGTTCTAATTCAGGAGCTGTCAATTTAAGAACAAGTAGTTTGTCAATAATTATGAGCATAGAAAGTGACATTCTTTAAAAAAGTGAGTTCGAAGATTTCACAAAAGTCCCGAAAGAAACTACTGTCGTTATCATAAAAAAACAGCAGCATTCCGATATTATTAATGGCACACTGTAATAAAATAATGTAATTGATTATCTAAAAATTCATACTGAAAAATTGTAAAATTTGATTTATTTATATTACAAAAGGGCCCCAAGTTTTTGTGTGCCCAAGGGCCCCAGCATAATCTGATACGACCCTGTATGTTTCACTACTTTGTAATATGTGATTCACTTGAAGGATTATGTGATCGATGTGTCATTAGATCCGCCTTAACACCCCAAATCATAACATAGCAATTGTAAAGATAATTCGCCAGATAGGCGATATCTTGAATCAGTGCATTAATTTTTAACATACATATATATCTTCACATCAAGTCCCTTACGTGGTAGACTGACAGTATTGAGTACTGGACCTCACGACCCTGACAAACCTGTCTAGCTTCCTTCACATTCATTACCCTCTTCATACGAATACGCTGGTTTTGGAGACTCTTGACACCATTTTTGGATAATATCCGATCGATCTGATCGTGGAATGTCAGCCCTGGTCTCCCCGGGTGCCTACATCTATCCACATTTGCATTGCATGTCTGCTTTGTCAATAAATAAAAAAAAAACTTACGCCTTCACGCCTGTATCCTCGAAAAGGTAGGTAGAGGTACAACCAGCCCACCCAGAAGTAAGAACCGAATAAGTCTCTCAATGTGATAAGTGGCAAGCATATCGCTTACCGGGAACTATTTAATTGAAAGTATTTTTTTTATTTATTCTAGAAGTATCTTAAGTATTGGTATTGTCGACTAACACTCATATACATAACCTTACAATTTGATTATTTTGAAGATCGATTTGTGTAATTTATCCAGGGATGAGCCTGTTGTTGCTTGACCCAGGGATCGAACCCAGGCCCTTGCGAGGTCAAGTCTAACATCAAAATGCAGGCGATAATTGACTCATACAAAATTGCATCCTCCAAATTTCTAAAAACCCTTTTTGGGGGGATACCAGTATTCGTAAATGTTGGTTGATAAATGAATATTTTTCGTTTTAAATATTAAGATTTTTTTTACATTATTCTTTTAGTAAAAAGAAGTATCTTCACGCCCATATCCCCGAAGAGATAGGCAGAGGCACAACCAGGGCACCCACGACTAGCCGAAGACACTAAGTCTCACAATGTGATAGGTGGCAAGCGAATCGCCAACCGGGCACCGGCAAAATTGGAAAACCCCGATTTTCTTGTGTTGCCCGATCCGGGATTTAAACCTGAAACCTCATGCAGTCAAGTCCAACCACTGAACCGCTAGACCACAGACTCATTGGTCTTTTATAAAATGGCAATTTCTGCAAAATATGCAAAGCAATTCAGGTGCAATTAAAAATTAACAACAGAATAAGCCCCCAGTAGATATGAACCATAATAAAAGTCGTGTTCTTTATCAATAAATTTATTTGTATAATTTAACATGGTGTTTATTATTTTCGTTTTATTATACGAACACACAAGTTTTAATATTTTTCCTATTAATTTTCTGTTTTTTACAAATATTTGTATTTACATTTTATGTGATGTCATAAGACTTCTTATTTATAAAATAACATTACAAGTATATAGTAGGATTAAAATATAGGTTTCTTGTAAATTTAATTTACATAAAAAATTTAAAATTTATACAAGCTAGGTTAGGTAATGATGTACGGCAGGTTAAGATGGTATTCCACGTATCAAGTATATATTACCATGTACTAGCATCACCCAAATTTGATATTTTGAGAATTTGAGATTGATTTCCAGCTTTCTTACAGAAAATAGTACTTGAAGTATTTAATTGAACTTGAAAAAACATTTTCCACATTTCAATCTAAATAGCTTTAAATGTTGAGAAATTTTGTACGAACGTGTTAAATAAATGGAATAAGACAAAATCGGACAAAGAAAACATAATTGACTAGTGGAACACCACCCCAAGCATCTATCTCGAAAGTGTAATGATTAGTACGAAATATGAGATCATAAGATGGAAATAAAACTTTTGTTTTATTTCTCACGTTTAAATAATTAAAAATTTTTAGATAGAGGTGTGACAATTCCATCACTATCTATTGGAATGATCGATTGACTAACATAGTTTGTTTAAAGGAGTCAGTCAGAATAAATTAAATCTTACAAAATTTGTCTGAATTGATACAGCCTTACCTATTACTGTCACCAGCGAAAGGGTAGCCATTAAGCACACACTTAAGCAAGTTGAACTTTTTAACCTCAGTTTGCCATCAAGCTATAACCTTTGGTATATAAAGTCGGAGTAAATTTTTAGTACTCGAAAATCATTATTTTAATGAAAAATAAACAGATTAGAAGATATAGAGATTTTGTGCTTATTTGCTTATTTCAACGTATTTAGCGAAGCTAGATGTAGATGTGTCAAAAAAGGGGATAGAAGTAGGATAAATGCGGCCAAAGTGAACGCTACGAAAAACTGTGGCGTTACATTTGGGGTTTATATTCTTAATTGCGAGACCAAAGAGGAAGTGGACTTGAAATAAATAAATCACGGTTGGACAAATTTCTATATCTCTTATAATATATAAGCCTCTTGAATCACTCTATCATAAAAAAAAACGCATCAAAATGCGTTACTTAGTTTTAAATATTTAAACATACATAAAGACATTCCACGAGAAGCGATTTTTTTTATATTATGTACTGCTGAATCTGAAAAGAATTCAATAGTAACTGGTAAACCGATACAAAGACTCGCATATGAATGCCAAAATTTCAATGCTCGTCATACTTATTCGTGAATCGGTTTATGTAACCTTCTGTAAGAGCTAAGTTAACATAGACACTCAAGTTTTGGAGTAACCATTAACATTTTTGGTGTGAATATGCACCGTGTATTTATTATCATCAGGAAATATGTAAGCTTGTTGGTCTTCCACACAAGAAGACTTCATAATCTTCAAAAAGATCTACTTCACAATGAACCGAATTGTTTGTATCTTCACGTCCATATCCCAGAAGAAGTAGGAAGAGGTACAACAAGGGCACCCACGACTAGCCGAAGACACTAAGTCCCACAATGTGATAGGTGGTAAGCCTATCGCCAACCGGGCACATATCCAATCCCAAGCAAAATTTTTTTTATTATAAAATTCGGAAAACTAAATATTCTTTTTGTGTCCCGACCCGGGATTCGAACCCGGGACCTGGTGTAGTAAAGTTCAACACCTAAACCGCTAGACCACAGATGTGAATAACGTAATATTTTCACATTTAAAATGGTTTAAATAAACCGTGTGGGTTTGTGTTTAAAATGCGTTCCATTTCCTATGTACATAACTTCTACAAAGCTCTGTTGAAAAACTACAAAATATTTTACGGGAGAGCCAAAAATGTTCCGAGATTATGCTAGACCAAACACTGCGAAGCGAAATATAGGGGCTTAGTGAGAAAAACGAGATAGAGGCGTTTAAATTTTTATCCAGTTTTATTTAAAATACAAATTAATATTAAATCAAACTCAGAAATTATGAAGTTAGCTAAAAAGATCTAATTCGCTTAAACTTCTCTTTTAATAGAGGGATTCATACGAATTCCTTTAAGAACTAATGCCCCCAAAAATATGTTATTCGAAACGTAAAATATTTCACTGAGTTGTTAACATACATTCTGGGTTGATCGTTATTCATAATAGTCTAAGATCCGAAGTTAGATCGACCTACACCGAGCTGATAATAGGATGAAACCGGTTTTATAGCAAATTTAGTATATCAGAAAATATATTAAAAATGGGTTGCCTGAAAAAGTCGTACATTTTTTTTCCTTTTCCAAAATGTTTTTTATTAATTAATTGGTGGAATATTAAGATATTATCCCGACTTAAAGTAGAAATAAGGCGAAGTTGCAGAAGTTGGGGTGCCTGTTATTTATCTGGATTGCCAGGTATAAACAGATAATTGTCGATGCTAGTTATTTTCACGGGATCGGATAATAAGAAAAGAAATATATCGACATATGTGCAGTTTCATTACAATTTTAACAATTTTTATTACTATTTAAGTTAATATACAGCAAGTTTTTTTTTATCACCATCCAAATTTTTTCTAGGCATAAAGTATCTATAAGTCCATTTATGAAAAAAATAGGTATCTAGCAGGTAGCTATCTAGCATGTCAGAGCACTCAGCGCGTAGGTACGGTACTTTGTAGACGACTTTGCGATGTCATATCTTAATATTAATAGTGAGGGATACTAAAAGAAAAAACACGTATTTAATTATTTTCACTTAAGATCAACATATTAAAATTTGGATGGTGATTAAAAAGTCAGGGTATATAGGGTTGCCTGAAAAAAAATTCGAAATGTTAAATACATTTTTTTTAAATATTTAAAATTATTCGGTCTAGGATTTTTTGGCCACCCATTTTTAATATATTTTCTGATATACGAAATTTGCTATAAAACCGGTTTCATCCTGTTATCAGCTCGGTGTAGGTCGATCTAACTTCGGATCTTAGACTATGAAACATCCATATTATAATGTGTTTTTTTATGATATTTTAAGGCAAACAGGCAGACGGATTTCGTGAATGTTAGAAATTCACGCCGCCTAGAGATACTCGTACCAAAGGTGGTAATTGTTCGTTGCCAACCTGAGGCCGATATGTTAGGCCTCGAGCAAAAATAAGTTTACCGACTACCTTACCCTCCAAACCGGAACACGTCATGACGTTATGGCGGTATTGTAGTAGGTAAGGCGGTGGTACCAATCCGGGTGAGTCGCTGCGAAACTACCACCTAGTAGACCTGCTTTTATCGTAATAAACTAGTTGTTTTCAGCGATCACACTCGCTTTGGTCTCAGAAATCGCAATGTTATAGCTTCAAGCTCCTGCCATTTATATATTAATTTAAATCTAACTAGTAGTTCAGCGTTCAAAAAATAAAACTTCTCGCCTTGACACGAAACAAAAACTAAATTTTGTTAAGGTTTAGGTTGGCATATTCTGTACTATAACTTGAAGTTTAATAAAGTTTAAATAATGTCAATTTAAACCTTGGAGTAGATATTTTAGTTTATGTTTATTAATGAGAGAATTTAAGTTCATTACTTAAATTCAATCATGACTAGTCTTTGTTTTCACCTTATACTGTGCTATGTGCTATTTTCATACCTGCATTATATTACCATTGATTGCTTGACCGCCTCGTTGGTCGAATGGCTAGCGTACACACTTAACTACACTGACCAACCGCGAGTCTCGAGTTCAATTCCCGACCGGGGCAGGTATTAATGTGGAGAACATTTAGAGGTCTGCATTTCCGGGTCTGGGTATTTATTAAATTTATTGTGGTATCTATTTAAGTATTTCTGCGTATTCGAATCGTTGACTAACACCCATAAAACAAGCATACAGTTCGCTTACTTAGGGGTTAGATTTAATTTATGTAACTTGTCCAAGAATACTCATATTTATTTATTGAATAATATAATGCGAACTTGATTTCGAATTAATAAATCTGTTATTGAAAGGATGTGTTAAACTTATTACACACAAGAGCTAAATAAGCATTTCCAGGTCTGTGTGTTAATTAAATTTATTCTGGTATCTATTTAAGTATTTCTATTTAATAGTATCGTTGACTAACACCCATAACACAAGCATATAATTTGCTTACTTTGGGGTTAGATTCAATTCGTGTAATTTGTCCAGGGATATTTATTTGTTTATTATTTTTTTAATGCAACCCAGTTTACTGAAAATTAGTTCACACTGTTTAAATAATTATTATAAAAATAATTTGATAAAGATAATCAGGGTTACTGGTGCTTATACCTCTGAAGAATTTGCCAATTACTCTAGCTGGTGATATCATGGTAATGATCACTTGCATATATTACGACAATTGGGGTCCATCACTAAATCTACCAATGGACTTGGAATGCCTACATTGATGACATATTGTTAATATAACTATTTATATGAATGACTAATAAAATTCGGTTTTATATTTTATTATTAAATACAAAATAATTGGTATTTATTTCAATAATTCTAATTATTATTTACAAGAATTATTAAAAAACTATTTACACAATATTTGTGATAGATTTTGACTACTGTTACGTCTAACATTGACTTTAACGTGCACGATTAAAATATTAAGATTACGTTTCTAATGTCTAAAAGTTCAATATACATTCGTTATTTGTATAGAGCTCGAAAAGTTTAAAGTAAAATAAAATCAGTCTTAAGATATATAACGAAACGTGAACTTTAATATATTTTGTTCGCACTAGTGTGATTCAGAATAGCTTTCTGAGGGAATATATTGCAAGTAAGCGACGCTTTCTTATGACTGGGTGGTTACCATAAGCTCTTAAAACAGTAATATTTCAATAATACTAATAATTGTCATCGGAGAAAGACAACCTTATGACACCATGAAATTGCTTATAAATGCGGACATTTAGCAAGATAGGAATAATACTGCTATTTATTTTATTTTATGTATAGTTATATATTCATGGTAAAGCCCCTGAAGTATTATATAGTAAAACTTATTTTCAGGTTAATATTGAAAATAAGCCCTTGCACATTCTTGGGTTAAATATTTTACTCTGACTTAACTTCTAACTGCTGTTAAGTCCCTTAATATTTGGCAGTTTTACTCATATTATACTTATCCCAGGAACGTGCAAGAGGCCGAATTTTTATAACTTGCGGCCGCACTCAAAGATATCAATTGGTATTTAATGTGTTAGAAGTTACAATTTTGTTTTGGAAATGTAGTATCATAGTAAAACTGCAATAACCGACTCCAACCATTTTCTTTGGTACGTTGCGATTTAATAATTCATTTTTTGAAAGATAGCAAATGGTTCCGAACTGGTTCAAATATTTTTGTTCAATATTCTACTAGTAGTTTTTGTGTTAGATATAGTAATGCGTAATTTTTAACTCGACGACCTTGATGAGGTAGTCAAGATAAGGGAAAAAAGTTCAATTACGTACCTATTACTTACTTAAAAACTACCAGTCGGTTCACGATAAATTTAATACGAGTCTAACTTGGAATCATGACCTATCTTTCTAAAAAAAGTACCATCAAAATCAGTTGGCTATTGACAGAGTAATTGCGTAAAAAGCATACAAAAAATATACAAACGAATAGAGAACCTCCCCTTTTGTTTGGAGTCAGTTCAAAATTGACGTCTCTGATTGAGGCCCTGTAGATTATAAGTTAGGTCTGTAATGATGATGGTGATGCAGTCATAGATTTAACTAACATAGTTACTGCGCATATAAAGTGCACTTGCAGGAGATAAGTGCCAACGTCAGAGTCCGACTTATTTGTTTATATAAATATATATGGTTAGGAAGATATTATGTAATAATGAAATTGCTAAAATTTATTTATATTATACATTTAATACTATATGTATATAAGCTGTCATAATCTTGTTGTGGTTTTCTTTATTTTAACGTCTATTATTACTTCTGTGAAAACGTATAAAGCGTAGTTGTTTTATTATTGATTTTATAATACGATGTTTATTTACAAAAGTGAGAAAATAATATTAAGATTTAATTGAAATAAAAATTGACTTTTACACTATAAAAACATTCGACTAGTAGTTTTTTTAGAATTGAGCTTTCCTGTTTGAAATTTACAATTAGTATTTAAATGTAATATACAATGTCAAGATTTTACATATTTAAGACCAGATACTTTAATTTGCTAACTAGATAATCTACGTTTTTAATATTATTTATATCTTAAAGTTATGTTGATTAGTTTTAGGCAAATCTACACGTTTTTTAAAAGTTTTGTTTGGCTAAAATATTGATAAACTGCATTACGAAATTAATTTAATAAATTATTACTCTAAACTGAGATTTTCACACATTTTTAACAAACTCAGCATTCATAGTTTGAAGGTTAAAGAAGTTGATTCTTGAAAGATAGTTTCATATAAAAGTAGTAAATTGGTATAAGAGACTAAATAAAGTAAAAGTTAAAAATGACGTATTTTACTTTTACTTTTTTTAAGTAACTTGCCCAGCATACAATTTAGATCCGGTACAACTATAGACTATATTATATTATAACGAATAATTTTTAAGTTTAGTCTTTCCTTAAAATCGCAACTCTGTCGTTCATAGTTAGTTTCGGTGCGTATTTGAAAATCATACTATTTCTTCGAGTTTTGAACTCTTGTTAAATCATTACTATATTACGTAAAAGTAATAATTTTAGATTAAGTACACGTCAACGTATTGATGATGTTACACATCGTTCTTTCTATGTTACACCTTCTTTTGTTACACTTTTTCGAATATCTCGCTTCCTCTAAAACTATAAAGTAATAATATAACTTATACATATAATTTATCATATATTTTTCTTATATTAAGATGACCGCAAATGCATTAAATCGTAGTTAACATAATTACCAATTTTCACTTTAAAATCTTTCAGTCTTATTCTAATTTGTCTAAGAGCTAACACATACACATAGAAGTATCCGTAAGAGTAATCGACGATCGAACGTATATACACGATGGCACGGAAGATAGCTGGCAGGAGGGTTGCGACTAGTTGTCGCAGTGCGAGCAGGTGCGGGCGAGGTCGCTTCACATGGGCAGCAGCGGGCTGGGCGACCGGGGCCGGCGGACGCCGCTCCACGTCTCCATCATATCCTCGTCTCCCTGCACACGCGCACTCGACATACTCTCAGCATCACACTCCTCAACCTCCCATTTCTGAGATCGAGAGTATTAGATCATTTCACTAAGAGTGGGCTCTATTTCACAAGACAAAGTACCCAACACACACAAGACATTCGTTGGCGATGGGCGATTTTGATACTTGCTAAAGATGATACATGATTACGAAGAATATATACAAGAAATATACACACATGTGAAGGTCTATTTTGTTTGTAACCTTTTATATAACTAACTAAATTATAGTTGTAGAAACCTCGCGGTTAGCATCAAATTAGCCATTCACAAAAAAAAACTAACTAAAGAAAAGGATACTCGTTATAAGCTACTATCAAAAATTTTTATCAATTAACTACAACTAATAATAAACAACATAACAAATACAATCATAATAAATTACAATCTAATAAATGAAAGAAACTCTATGGTTCTCATTTGCTACAAAAAACGAAACATACAAAATAACTAGAATAATAAAAACATGCAAACTTATAAATTTAAACCTGACAAAATTACGAGGACATTCCCCAAATTAAATGAAATAACAAACAAACTGCATGTAAAATTGGGCTGAATATGAAATTGAAAACTATTTACTTGGCTCTAAAGAGTAAACAGTAGAGTTTAATCGTAATTAATAAAGCGGTTTTACGTACGAGTATATCGTAAATTTTGTACCAATTTTATGATAGCTTACATGTTTGAAAAGAAAGCTTGAATACAAAAATTAAACTAACATTTTGGAAAATTTTAAAAGCGTGTACATTTGATATTTATTATCAAACTAGACATATGTTTAAAACGAAATACTTTACAGATTAACGAACGACACTTTTGCGACCGCCAAATCGCCGCTTGTTTTAATATCGTGTGTGCGATGAGCCTTAACATTAATCTATGTTAAATCAAACAAGTGTTAAGAATATAGTGAAGAAGAAACTCGCTAAGGGCACTAAAGGTTTGCGTGCGGGAGTGTGCGAGTGATAAACCACGTATTACGGTGTCAACACTTACATATAAGAAGTAATTACCATCATCGTGTGGGAGGGCGGCGCGGGG
>NJDD01011926.1:10937-23957 GCA_002245505.1 Calephelis nemesis
GATAATTTCCAGTGATCTCGAGGAAGCCCTGCTATTGCTGCCGTTCAACGCGGCGTGTGACATGGTGAAGATGTTGCCGGCGGTGCTGGAGCGCGGGGACCAGGCGGAGCTGTTCTGTCGGGTCGCCATCTTCCTGCTCAAGGTCCACCACGCTCCGCTTCGGGCCAACCACTCTTTGCTCAAGTACATGATACAGATACAGGCCAAGGCGCAGCTGAGGCTCAACGAACTGAGGGTAAATATATTATAACATTTAACAACACCTGGACCACAGAGGTGGTGGTTTTGACTTTTCGTTTGTTGAATTAATCGTAACCTCTGATCCTGTTAGATAGTTAAAATGTTTGATAAGTTATAATAAATGGAAATTTACAGAAAAATATTTGGGAAGTTCGAACTAATTTAAATTTTAATATAAATTGACTTATCCTCCGAGCTTATGCTATATACATTAGAGGAGCGGATTGAGGGAGAAAGAGAAAGGTATTATACACTACTCGCTTGTGTATACGACTGTCGCGCCTGCGCACGTCTCATTTAATCTCAATTTTAATAACCTATCTGAGATAAGTGAAAGAACCACTATATATCAGTAACAAGGCAGCTACTGTTACTTTTCTGCAATAAAAAAAATGTCTTAGCAACAAAACTCTGCTGGGCTCATCTCTAACTGTAACAACACATTAAAATTGGTCGTTTGTCTTTTGCTCTTATGGCGTAAACGCATCGCAAAGAACACCAATCATGCTCTTCCATGTTTGACTCTCTATAGGTAACTACAATGAGAAGTCATTGTAATAGACATCTGACCAGCTATTGAAAGTAAGTGACTTTTAGTTTAGTTTGACCGCCAAATCGACCAAACGCGAGGTTCGGGTTTGATTCCCGACGGGGGCAGGCATTTGTGTGATGAACATTTAGATGTCTGCATTTCCGGGTCTGGGTGTTTATTAAATTTATTCTGGTATCTATTTAAGTATTTCTATGTATTAGTATTGTTGACTAACACCCGTAACACAAGCATATAATTTGCTTACTTTGGGGTTAGATTCAATTCGTGTGATTTGTCCAAGGATATTTATTTATTATTATTATTATTTTAGTGCAGCATCAACAGCACAACTTCGCAAAAATACGTGGATCGGCTATTATTTAAGTTTACATTGAACATGTACTTTGTTATGCGTGTACATACGTACTGAAATCAAATGTTTGTGTTTGTGCAGGATATGGTGGGGTTCAATGCGCATGCGCTGCAGTGGGCGGCGCGCGAGGCCGAGGCGGCGGAGGGCGAAGCTCTAGTGTTCCGGGACTCCGCCGCCGTCCGCCCCAAGCGGCGCCGGGCCCTCAAGCGGCCCATACTCACCGTCACGTGAGGGACAGTGGAAACTTACCAGAACGGGTGGCAGAGCGATGGGAAATATTTCCTAGAAATATAAGTTTTTAAAGTACGGTTCTAGTTTGACTAATTCGTACGTACACAAGAGACCTGGGTTCAAATACTTGACTTTAACTTGTGATAAGTGTATAAGTGAAAATATATTTTAATTTAAGCACTTTTCTCCTGCTAAAGATAAATCTCTTATTTTGTAAGAAATAAAACAGGCAACACGAAAACTGTTTCTTTCTTAAATAAATTTTAAAAATTATTTAAAATATGTGAAAGTGTTAAAAATAAAAGCATTTACTCTTCTCCTGCGATCAAGCAGTAAAAAAACAAAAGCTCTTATTTTGCGTTCATCTGCTTGTGCACGTGAAAGTAGATTACAACTGATAGCGCACTTAATCAAGTAGTAGGTATTTAATTCAAGACACTTAAGTAAAAAGCGATAAATGAGCAAGATTTTATTAAAGTAATTAATTTCCTAAAAATCTTTAAGGATTATACATAAGACAATGGTGGTGATTCTACTGTTCACAAACTAAACTTCTTTTACAAGAACGCTATCATTTTTAAATGAAACAAAAATAAAAGATGGAACATTTTAAACATGTTAGATTAGTCCGGGCATGTTAAATTGTGACGTTTTCAATCAAAGTTCTTCTTCTTCTTTTTATAGATATGGCTTTCGATCGTTTTTCACGACTTATTAACGGCCAATGTTAATAATGTATCTCAATCTAATGAATTTCAAGCAATCTAGATAACTGCGTATCCGCTGGCCTATCCCATACCTAATTGCCATATTAATCCAGTCCACAGATATGATATTGGCAAGCGATAACATAAAAATGGATCAAAATATCAATCTTGGACAGCGAGTTTTGGATTAGGATTGATTATTAATATTTGCCGTTAGTCAATGTCAGGTTAGTTAATTCTTATACAGTCATTAGTCACTATGCCATGTCAGGTCAGGGTCTTGAGTAACGCGGCGACTACGTTACTCAAGCTCATCTAGGGAGATTTGACGGCAGCGAGGAAATACACGATACACTAATTTCTTCATGATTATTTCATTTATGCACTTTCACTTAACAAAATTAATTCCCACCTAAATTAACTAAATTCACTCAATTTATACACAAAATTCAATAATACTGAAAAAATACGACCACCTTCATTCAAGATGGCGCCAAAACTCCTAATCAACGTTTTTCGAGTAATAAATACGGCTGTAGAAATGTCGTGTACAAACTAATCTGATAGCACTAATAGTGTTTTGTCTCTTTCTATTACAGCACTAATAGTGTTTTGTCTCTTTCTATTACATTCGTGAAAGATGATAGCAATAACTTAAAATGAGTTTAGTGAGTGTGTAATAAAATTACCAATTGGGATTAAAAATAAGAAAACCCTATTCAGGAAATTAACCGCTAATCAAGCACTTCGTGTATTGTTAAAAATATGAGATGCGGTCAAAGTAGAAACTATTGGACTTAAGCGAATAGATTGTTTGCTGTGTATTATTTCTGTACTTGTAAATTGTTAAATAAACACCGTTATTTACTTTTAGTTTTATTTATATTTCCCGTGCGTTTTTCCGCACTCATATGACCTTTGAGATCGTGATGTGATGTTTAATAAGACTACGTATCTTAAGTATTGGCATCAATTTTTACGTTTTATTTAAAATCTGACCAATTTTAGTTCATATAAAAGCGTTTAAAGGGGATTGAACTTTTTTGTATGAAGCGTAACTTAGAGCCTGGCCTCCATTTTATGTTTTTTTTTCAAAATGTTAACCAAGTCATGTTCTCATTTTAATATTCGGTACGTAAGAATTGGACTATTAGTTTATAACTAAAACTTTGTTTTAAATTTTATATTTTCAGAAATGATCAGGTTCAAGAAACTCTTTTCAAATAAATTATGTCGTGTCCTTATTGCAATACTAGCTGCGTCCGCGACTTTTTTTGCATGCAATTCAAAAAAACGTTTTTAAGTTATTTAGAATTTCCCTAAAATAAAAGTAACTTGTTACTTCCTTTTAACATCAGCTCCTGCCAGTGAAAGTTCTTCAACATCGGTCCAGCCTTTTCAGATATTAGCTGGAACAGACAGAAAAACATCAAAAAAGTGTTATTTAGGTACATATATGTACCGTTTATACATTCATGTGCATATAATAAAAAGCGATTACTTTAACTTTACAAACACTCTCATTTTATTTATTTGTATAGATATATAGATGCGTAGTAGGCGATTCGTAAAGATCGCATTAACAAAAGCTTACATACGTTGGAGCGATCACGTGTGTGACATAATGGATAAACTGACTTAGGGCTTGAGGTCATGTTTTGCATAAGTAAGCAAAAGAAGTAACTAACAAGTGCCCAAAACCTATAGGTATTGGTTTATGGAGCGTCTGCAAATCTGGGTAACGCTGGCTTAAGGTCAAGATATTATGGGCCGATGGTCGTGGCCACATAATAATATTAATATGCCCGTGAGACAAAGTTCATAAAACAAATACTTTGTAAGATATATATTAATTGTTAAATTATAACAATAAAATGTTCAGTGTCGCGGTCGTACGTAGGAGAACAAAGGGCCGTCGGTATGCGCGCGCGCAGCCTCACGGGGCGAGTTCAATTTTTAGCTGACGGTTCAACTTGCACGCGCGCTGTAAGTGTACGATGCATTGGCGACCGGTCGTATGAGTCACACATAACGGTATAATCTCACAGAGTTTCTAAAAGGCCGTTATGAGGTTTCGCACGCCACAATATGTCAATGATTGAGCGAAGTTAGAATAGTAATCCTGGGTTTCCACATTTTGCCTACTTAGGCACTAATCATCAGACAAGAAAAACTATTTAAAATCTTAAAAATCATAAACAATCCTACATATTCGATATTTTCGGTTAGAATCGAATTCGATCTATTCAACGATCTTACTTAAGGCGACCTTCCAGACGTCAGATCCTAGATAGCATCACGGTTACATAAATAAACAACACGAACAAATATACACTATACTTGCATAGTATATTGTATAATTTATACACTAGCACTATGACAGGTACACTACATTTCGTACATAGTAAGTACCTACCTATGTATATCATTAAAATAGGAACCGCTTGCCTTAACAACTTGCTCCAGTCTAGCATTGACTCAGGGCTGCTCTTGTTGGATTAGAGCCACTTCGATGTCTTTTTATGATATAGGAAGGCAAATAAGCAGACGGTTCAAGGTAAGAAATTCAAGACGCCTAGACACCAAAGGTAGTACTGGTGTTTTGCCAACCTTAGGCCGGGATGAGTTAGGCCTCAAGCAAAAGTAAGTTTACCGGCTACCTTATCCTCCGAACCGGAACACGTCAACGGCAAGCGCTGACATCATGGTGGCAGGAATAGATAAGGCGGTGTTACCAATCCGGGCAAGTCGCTGCGAGACTCTACCACTTAGTCAGGTGTCACGGTGTTTGTGACGGTAAGCCTATGCTCGCCTTTTACGAGCTGCCTGGCAAGGAAGGCAGATGGTCTATTCTGCAAAGGAGCCTGAACCAACACGAGGTAAACAAGTGACACATTTTAAACAGAATCAAACTTGCATATTTTTTCACATCATACATGATGAACAGCGATTCCAGTAATTGGGGAATACCAAATCACGAACGACAACACAAGCGTAAACACAAGGACTTCAAATGAAACGAGTAAACATAGCTGCTATATTTATTTGTAAAAAAATATTCTACTCACTACATAGCCAATATCAGTTAAAATTTTAATAATTTAAGTATCCATCCCTGCGTAAGTCACATTATTTATCATCTATACAACAATAATTAATGTTTTCACATGAGTATTCCGACGACACTTCTTAAAATATCTTCAACGGGATAATTTATGCTGAAACTTACATATACAAGTTACTTAATTTGAGAATAACAAATTTTATGGTCCATTAAGCTTATTGGAAATAGACATTTACATTATTGAATTACAAAACATTGAAAATAAGAGGCGATGTGAATAGGAATATACTTTGGATCGACAGTGAAACCACGGAAGTTCGCATTTATATCTATAACATGGAATCAAACAACTAGACGGATCACCCACAATTACTAGCGGAATATTACGAATATTTAGAATTATTTTGTGGAAGAACAGTAATTGTGAGAAAAACCATTCAGTGGTTAATATCTAATTGACAATATTCATTAACATTATGCACAGATTAAGTTTATTGCGTACTATGCACTTCTACTTATCACAATGTTATTGCTTTTCGGAAACACACACATACTCAAACATATATCACAATTCGTTCAAAATACTTTTAAAACTACCCGCGTTTACTTTATACCCAGAACACACTATAGACAAATCTGTATTAAGAAACATCACTTACACAACAAACTTGAAATATAATCGAGAAGATTAGTCTATAGTGAAACGCTTAGCATAAGTTTTAATGACACTTATTAAGGTGATCTCAATTATTGGCGTCAGTCTTTTCTTTGTAATTTTACCACGTGGAATAAAAACCGAAATAACAAGCCAATATTTCAGCATAAATTATAATACAAAAAACATTAACGATATCCAAAAGACGGAACGTAAAAAATCACAAACTACATGCATGTTAGAGCGTAAGCACACACAACACAACCGGTAGGTTAGTAACTAAATGTTCTGTATATAATATAATGTATTGTTCATCGATTTTTATACAAGAGTCCTACAAAATATCAACCCAACTGGGCAACAACCCAAACCTTTTAAGATTGCATTATTTATAACTTAAGTGTTAAGTTTAAAATAAATCTGTACAATATTCGACGGGAAGTTTAAAAATTATAATACTTAAAATACCGGTAAGGATTTCAAACAATTTTCTTATAAAATTTTGTTAATAAACGCTTTTTTTAATGCACTTTTCGGGTACATATCGCGCACACTTTAATTTCGAACAAAAAGTACTAAATATTAAGTCCTGAGTGTGCGCTTGCTCTTACACTGTTGAGTACTACAATTTTTCAAAAATTAATAACAAAATTACATCCCTGGACAACTGTAGTTTTAAAAACATTTATTTGTATAAACATTATTATGTATAGTTTTTTACGTTAAAATAAAAAAAAATGTCAATCATTGAATTTTGATAAACAATACTGTGTGCACTGTTTAGTAGAGTGGTCTTCAAAATTGAAATACATTAAGTTAGTATGGGAAATAAATCAGAATTCATTATGCAGTTTTTGTTTTAATATATAGTGTATATATAAGCGCCATCCATGGAAGATACATAAAACATAGCCAGATAGGCTGTTTGCCAATTATTCAATTATTAAAATTTTGTATACTATTTATATTATTCAGAATATTTTTGATTGAAAATTAGCTTTTTTCAGAGCAAAAAAATTCAGAATTATAATCAAACTCAAAACATTTTCTCATGTTTGTACTATTTTTATCAGAGACTGGGCTTTAAACATCATGACTATTTTTAAATAAATAAAACCTGGACAAATTATACAAATTAAATGTTACTTCTAAATAAGCAAATTTTATGCTGTATACTAGAAATACTGAAACAGATGCTAGAATATATGTATTAATTACACCCAGACGCAGAAATGCAGTCATCTAAATATTTATCATACAAATGCTTGCCCCGGTCGGGAACCGAAACCGAGTCTCGCGGTCGGTCGGTGATATTAGGCGAGTATGCTAACCTCTAGACCAACGAGTCGGTTATACTAATAGCAAATTTTTTACAAAAAATAATCTCGACTTTAATATATAAATCTAGACTGCAACTCAAATTCATGATGAAAATTAATTCTGACTCATACGTTTCGCAAAGTTGATATCTATTGTGAAAATGCAGAGAGAGCAATATCTTTACTATTTATATAAAACTATTTATTATCTTTATCAAAATGTCAAATAGCATCGCTAAACACATAGTAAATATAATTGACCGTAGATGTAATTTTATTATTGCAAAATTTAAATGAAAAAAAACGCTACACTTTAAAGCTTTTACATAAGGTTACGCTTCAAGCCACGTGTATGTAAGAGAAATGTATGCACACGTAAGTAACATGCTTAGAGCTTCCGCTAAGGCACAAGTACGCATCATTTCAAACAAAATAATCAAAGTTGCTCATATTGTTAAATATAAACCACAAAAGCAATAGCCTTACTTAAGCCAGTGTCTTAGCGTAGACCCTTAATAGTAAATGAGTTCCAATGAAAGAGATTGCTGATCCTTATTGCATGAGATTCACGTTTCAACCGATTGCTTGTTACACATAAAGATAATCTAAATACAACTAAAACGTAAGAACTATATAAAATGTACAGTGTTACCATGAATAAAAATAATACTGTGTCACTACTGCAAGCGGCAATGATAGTGCTGTGCCAACTGAACATTGCTGCATGAAAAAAAAACACCGATTCTTAAACGACAAATTCGAAATTCAACTAGAATTAATCTCAAATATTAAAACTATATATTTGCAAATTTGTTAAGACCTACAGTAACGCACCAAAGCATGAAACAGGTCATTGGTCCCGGAGCTGTCAAATAAACTTCCTAATCTTCTCCCACAAAAGCTGCCAAAGTTAACCTGCACTTGTACATTTCTTATCCTTCTTTTACATATTTAATGCAAAGAAATATCGATTTTTATTCACTTCTGGTATCACCAAAACTATTTCACGTATTTTAATAACTCACAGAATAGTCTTTATTAAATATGCTTACATATTTTTTACAGTTATAATAATTAATAAAATTACTAAGAATATTGGTATAACACAATAATATTTGGAGTTCAGGGACCAATAACCTGCCTTTTCTCTATAATGTCGTTGGTTAACTACAAGTCTAATGCTTTCTGGTAATTTTTGCAGTACATTAATATTTACAGAGAGCTGCAAGAATAGAGAGCAATTTTTAAGAATATAAAATATATGATTCATTAATTATTAAAATTTATTGTCAGTAATAATTGCTGTTTATACCAAATATAAAAAAACGAGCAATATTACATCATAGTAAGAATAGAGTTAGAGATGTGTAAGCTACAGTTGCAACTCACTCAATAGCTGTAGATATAGCACAGACAAAAAATATCAACAAAAATTTGGTCGTGTTACCATAAAATGTGTCCAGAATTAAATTATTTTTGGCGCCTAGTTTGCAAAACCACGATTTTTTTTAATACATTCACATCATTTGCCACATATCTGGACTTTTTAAAATCAAGCAAAAAATGTTTTAACTTGAGCACTCATACCACGCTTAATATTAATTTTGTAATTTTTTTAAAGAAAGAAAATTTCCTCAGGGGTCCTTACCATCTTACCCCAAAAAATATTCTTGAATGCATGTTGTAAAAAAACACTTCAAGCGTTGGTTTTTTTTTGTATTTTTTTATTGTATTCTCAACCAATGACATGCTGCCACGTCACGGGTAGCATTTTATTGGTGAGATGTCAATTTTAGACAGTGTTTAGTTGAACAGGCGTCTAATATTTTCGTGGAAAGGCGGTTAGTCTCCCGCTGACATTCTGTCTGAGCTGACTTTTTCTTTCTTTAAAAATTACCAAAGAATTAAGAAAGAGAGTGAGTCAAAAAATGCTATAAAATCGATAACCGAATAAAACTTTAGAGTTCAATTAAACATTTATATGCCAAGGATTCTTTTAGTAATTGTAACTTGTACGAAAAACTATCTCTATTTTCACTATGATCACAGGATACATCGAGCACTACACAGATTCCAATCATGGATAAATAATCTCAATTTTAAAGCTTATTTCACATTCATTTTCACAATTGGAAAATTTAATCATAAATAAAAAAAAGAGTGATAGAGTTACGTATGTTCACTGCTTGCGTACGCCGTACAGATAAGTAAGCATGGTCTAGCTAAAGATATCACAATGTCTCATAGACTGATCTATTTTACTGGCCCGTGGGGATTCCATACAATAAATAAATTAATACTAAATTAAGTAGAGACTTTAAGTAAAGGACGGTGACATGAGAAAACAGAATTGGTAAAACAATACAACCGAGTTAAGATAATAATAGTCCCCGGCACGGAATACATATTTTTTTACCTTGCACGTATACATTAAAATTTCATTGTCATTCATTCATTCAATATAAAGCCGAACATTTCAAGGAATATGATTTTTGTTAATTAAAAAATATTTTTTGTAAAGTTTTTGGATTCGGTTAGTTTATTCGATTTTTCGATGGATGAAAATTGTTATCTATATATATATGTTTATTTAAAATGTACGAAAACTGTGTACAAAGGAGGACTTAATGACGGGGCCAGGGACATTCAACCTAACTTAATTTGAAGAATTGTTTGCACAGAAAAATTAATACATTTAAATTATATTAATATGGATAAATTTCACCATAATTGAATATATTATGCCTTATTTTATCATAAGTAGACCTCATACTATTGCCTCGATCTAGGTGTAGGCGTTTCATTGCCTCTTTCCTACTTTGAAGAAAAAATTAGTTTGTTAAAAATTCAATCTGTTAAATGGAATATAAATTATCAACGTGACTATGTATACTAAACACGTTGTTGCGTAGTATTAATAAAGTATTAATAAAATGTTTATCCTACTTTTAAAAGTAGAATGAGTTACTTTAAGGTTAAAATGAAGAGTAACTTCAAACTTTTAAAGTTGCAATTATGATTATGTCAATATCTACGTAATATTTTTTATTACAAAAAAATCGATATTTTAAAAAAGACGCAATTATTTTGTCGGGTGTAAAGAACTCACATCCACGCACAAAGACTACATTTTTTTTTGACAAACTATTGAAGTTTCGTGTATATGAATTAGGTGATACGATCGGAAAAAAAATTGTATTCCGTGCCGGTGACTAAATTTAAATGCTCCTCACTTTTAACACAAATATTTACAAAACTGACCACAATGAGGTGATACCGGTACCAAAATACCAAAAAATAATGCCACGACGTTTGGTTCTGCGCTCCGTTTGGTTGTTCAAATATGTAACACCCAGTGGAATATTCGAGTACTATTTCTAAATAAACAACCATCCTACGTTAACTAATTGTAAACTAATGACTTATCGTATAACGGCATCCTGCAGGTTAAAAATAATATCAAAAGGGATATTACTAAGGTAAAATGGAGCTTTGTTCGTCGACCTACAATTTATTAATGCCTTATACAAAAAGAATTCTCAGTGTATTAGGAATTATTGCTTGAATACAGATCATATTATTCTATTAAGAAAAATATCAAATTCGCCAAAAAATACTTACATTTTAAATACTGACCGAAATGGGAAATAAATAACTCGAGTTTCATCTATAACTAAGTAAAATAAAATTTACAATACCCTAATACTAGACCTAATCCTAAACGAATACTTGCTTCCTGCAATAGGTAACCGTATATATAATTTCATCAATATCAAGAGAGCATTTAAGGCAAGTTTTTCAAGACAATATCGATTTCTGGCCATCGATCGCCCCGTACTTATTCGAAAATTGCATTTCCGAATCATAATTACATTCAAATTGAAATAATTACCAAACTGCTACCAATGTGAAGCCACAAAGGACTTAAAAGTAAAAGAACACAGGCAAGCAGTTGGATCTAGCACGTACATCATACCATAGACTAAATATACAACGTTTGCAACATGTTTTTCTCGGCACACATCGTACATACAAAATGTATATAATAAAATTAACTCATAAATAAGCAGAAATAATTTCTTAATTTTTAGAACGCAAAATGAGTATTAAAATTTGAGACCAAAATTTTGTATAATAGTTTTTATAGTAAAATATCATATAGATTTTAATAAGGAGGACTTTAAACTTTCTGTGACATTAATTTCTTGTGCCTGTTTTTTTTATTTAAGCCCCGAGACCAATATCACTATTTGGAAAATTGGTCCAGGAATATTTTGTCTATGGTACAATCTAGATGCTGTCAACATATTCAGTAACAATCTGTTCCACAACGTTCATACATTATATCACGTGGCAGTACGAAGTCTCCGTACCAACGCCTACATATAGATAGGCACTATACATAATTAATTGCAAAAACACGCGTTTCGAGTATACTGTTACTGGTGAATACTGAGAAAAACCGCTAATGGTCCGTACTTCAATTTAAACTGGTCGTTAATCAAAATATCTGCTTTATTTACATCTCGTTTGTCTGTACAAAAATATGTATAAAAATTAACCATAGACAGCCGCTCTGTTATATATGTGTTGCCAGTTTAAATTAAAGTTCACCTACACGAATCAACTTTACAATGTCTTCTGTATAATTAATCTAAAAAAACGAAACATGAAATAACTGGTTTTTGTGACACATAATGTCTTTCGATTGATCCGACGATGTTTCTATTTGTAAGGATAGTGTCTATGGTATTAGTAACTGGCCGTTATTGTACATAAGTAATGGAATAGCCGCTAGTGCGGTCAGTGGGTCTCCTCGGCTACGTGGCTGGCCACTAGGTTCAGCGGCACTTCTTCATATTCGCCCATGCTACGTCCCATCTGGAAAAACAACTTTCGTATTACATGATGTAGCAAACTAATGCAATCTATATATACAAAGATTATAAACAATTACAACATATTCGTTGTAAAAAGAAATTTGCTATTAAGAGGTTTGTTATATAGAGATTAGGTTGGTTCAAGATTTATTTCTAGAAGATAAAATTTTATATTATACATATTTGTATGTTAATGATTGGAAAAAATATACAATAATACTGTGTGTGAAATAATGTTCTTAAACACAAAATGAAAATATATGAATCAGTGAAGGTTACTATATTAAACGATTTTGGTATTGAATGAGGATAACGTAATAGTTTATAATGTTACTATCTATTTAGTTTATAATGCTACTCCAAGTGTCGAAAAAAGATAAGCCCATTGAATTTCTTTCGCCGGATCTTCACTCAGAGACAGCAATTAAATGTTAATAATTATCATTAAGTCACAATTTTGAATGGAGAAAGTTGATTTAATCAGTGATTAAAAAGAGAGTTGACGTATTTACAAGTAATTATATCTTTACTAATTTAATAGTCTTAAACGTTTTAAAGCTTTTTCTTTTTGTTTCATAAATAAAAAAAAACTTTTAATTTAACTTCAGTTTTATTGTGCTTTGCAATAATAACCTATTGAAGTGAAACTTCTTTAGAATCGTTGTGATTTCAAAACTGGTGCAACGGAAAAGCGACAAGCAAGAGACACAAATATACATTCATCTCATTCTTTTGTCAATTTACTGAAGTTTCACTTCTATCGTGTGTGAATCGCACACGCACCTTTTTTTGTATGAGTGTAATATTGCGTTTTTGTGATTAATATTGTCAGAACTTTATAGAATGTATTAAAGTGTTACAGGTTGTTGCTATTATATGTACTTATTACTTATTATAATATATAAAAGTGCAAGTGCACTTTGACCCTCCCCCCTCACCTGTGGCCTCCTCGCGTGCAGCGCGGCCAGCAGATGCGGGGGCAGCTGCCGCCGTAGCGCCGCCAGCACCGCCTCCTCCGC
>NJDD01011928.1:6243-17347 GCA_002245505.1 Calephelis nemesis
TATTTACATTGTGAACATCACATTTTTTTGTAAACATACATAGATTTTTTTTGACATACATTAAATTCTCATAAATGTATTGAGAACTGCAGGTTAAAATATTTATTAATATTTATTAATCCCTTACATTAAGATTATAAATAGCTCTAATGGCTCTTTTTTGTAATACAAATATAGTACTTATATCTGCAGAATTACCCCAAAGAAGTATCCCGTAAGACATTAAACTATGAAAATAGCTAAAATACACTATTCGGGCCGTTTCAACATCTGTTAATGTTCTTGTTTTTTTTACTGCAAATGCTGCTGAACTAAGCCTATTTGCCAGTTTCTCAATATGAGGGCCCCATTGTAATTTATTATCAATTGTGATACCTAAAAAGACAGTGGAATCAACCAGATCCAGAGAAATTTGGAGATAACAATATACAGTAGGTAATTTTCTTTTAAAACGTACGGTCTGCTTCTTCGAGATTATTTTACCCACGGGTAAATGAATCAGGGAACTATGAGATGGTAAAATTGAATAGATGACACTGGTTCATGCTTGATTAAATAAATATGTTACATTAAAAATATAAGACTATTTGTTCCTCCCACATAAAACACCATTTTTTTCTTTAAACAAAAAATTAATTTTAGACTACATAAAGAGGGAATAAACTTACCAAATAAATACGACAGATGAAATTTATACCATAAGTAGTAGGATATGCTAATACAAACTTGCTACTACAAACTTTATATCAACTTTATAACACACATATTCACGCAATGAAATGATGTTATGTCCTTTTCGAACATAGGGAAACTTTATCGTATAAGCGGTACAACTCATGTGTTTTTAAAGTCAGTTCGTCTTGGCATATATTTGTTGTAATATTACTTGAAATTTATAAAAATAATAGCTATACCCGGTGACTTCGTACACACTTGTAAGAGACTTTTCGTATGAGGTACCTATTGTAATTTTTCTCTAATTTTTTTCATAAATAACTAAGATAATTTAATAAGTTATGGTATTCCCTCTCAATTTTTATCGTGATTTACACTGGTTTCATAGACTAGCTGTATGACAATGATTTGAGCTTAACCAAAACTACCGGAAAAAGCATTACAATGACGAAAAATCTACCAATTGCGTTTCCATAATCGCTTACATATGTTCCAGTTTAGTGTAGCCAGCATAGTACTTGTTTAATATATAATGCAAGGCCAGCTTAAACTCGATCTTACTAATTGTACCCTTTTTGCAGTATAAGATGGAACGATAAACTTTACCATAACGGTTGTTGCGGAAGATTGACCCGAGCTATAAGCTACTCAAACTCGGTTTAAATCCATTTAGTAGTTTTGCATGAAAAGTGAACAAACAGTCCAACAAAAAAAAATAACCCTCATTTAAAGTTCTCTATCCTGAACACAATATGAGATAATTATTTTTAAAAATGTTTGATGTACGGATTTGGTGTTTTTTTTAGTGATGTGGTTTATTTTTTTGCTCCAATTCCATCACGGCGTAGGCAGAAAGTAACGAGTCCCAATAGTCACGATCCTTGCAGGCCGCCTGGTCTCATCTACAGTCAGTACTCTTCCATAAAGACGCCGGCTTCTGATACGCTTGACACCACTCTTGGATAAAATCGGAGTGATTTCGTGGTTTATCAACTAAGTGTAACGGCGAAACAGTTATTGTTTTATCATATTTTTTTATGACATTGGAAGTCAAATAAGCAGATGTATTTCCTGGTGGCTTACAATTCGGGGTGAATTGTAATCAAGAGATACTAAAGGCGGTAATGGTGCGTTGCCAACTTCAGGCCGGGATGAAGGCAAGTAAGCAGACGGTTATTTGCCTTCCAATATCATAAAAAAAACTCGAGCTTTAACCGCATAAAAAGTATAGAACAAACTTATGTTCGGTACCAATTATACACGAAAAAAGAACAACGAAATTCCCCAGTTCATGAAACTCGATGAATCGTTCAGAAAATTCTATAGTAATTGGCGACTTCGAGTGCAGTTCGATCGACATTTGTAAAAAGTTATCGAGTAACAGAAACACTCGACTGTTGCGAACAGTTCCCAACCAACTTCTAATTAATACTATTGATATTTTCTAGTTTGCAATGCTACAATAATTCTTTGTAAGGGATAAGTGTCAAATTTTACTTTTGTTTTTTTAAGAAAGGAACAATAAATGCGCAATAAAACTGCTATCACTTTGCGATTTGTTCTTTACTTTACGGAATAATATAGAAAACCGAACCAATTAACCGACATTAAATCCACATGAAAAAAATAAAGTAGTTTTTTAATTACACTTTATAGTATATAATTTTTAGTTCACGTTGACAACCTAATCAATTTTGATAAATATAACATCGAAATCATTATCTAAGTATCTTTCTAAAAAAGGATCATCAAAATTGGATGAGTATTGGCTGAGTAATCGCGTAACACACATGCAAAAAAACAAATATACAGTCGAATTGAGAACCCCCTCCTTTTTTATCAATATCATTTTATCAATACACCGATCATATTGGCAATAATGAGATCTGAGATAGGCAAGTATATTGAATTAAAGTGATGTTGGGGGAAACTGCCATAGGGCGCCATCTGTTGGTTTGGATGTGTGTAAAGAGTGACAGATGTATTATTAACTAAACAGACGCGTCGGCGGTTGCAGGTGCCCGAGGTAGCCTGATCTAGGTTGATATTTTATGACTTAAATATTATCCTAATAGTAATGTCAATAATGTCTAGAACCGGCCTGTTTGTATGAAAAGAGTATATATATATGTATAAGGTATGTCAAAGAAGGTAGGCGGGTTTATGAAAATAGTCATACTTCGATACCCTCTACTAACAACGAAATTAACTTAGCTTAAAGACATTTATGTATTTAGGTCTATAAGTAACTCTTACGTAAGAACGTAAGTATATTCTTGAACTATTGGAGAATCATTTAAATATTATCCGAGGCTATTAACAATAGTTTCAGAAATCGGCCTCTTTGTATGAAAAGAGTAAAGAATGTCAAAAAAGTTAGGGGGTATGTGGAAATCCTTGTCCCTCGACAATCTTTGCCAGTTCCACAGTTAACTTGGCGTGAAGATATTTATCTATGAATGTCTATAGATAACTTTTAACGTAGGAATAAACTTGAACTGTTTTGCTTATTACATTTTTGGTTTTGATACATGTTTATCACCGAAGAAGCTAACAATAAGTTTCCAACATAAAATGTGGAACCTGAGATTATTAATCCTCTTTAGTGGAAAAGCTGACAGTTTACCCTTTTTTTTTACGTGGGGAAATCCATCATAGATACCCGCCACTTTCGGGGGAAGTGACGGGTTATGTGAGACTCCTACTCACTAAAACCCCACGGTGTCCTCCCCTTCGCCAGGTACCGGGGCTGTGAGGACGCTTTGGCACTCTTCCACTGCCCCGGCGGCGCTGGATCTGACGATCCCCTCTTGGCAGCCCCACTTAAAAGGGGGCCGCAATCCGTCGGAAGTGGTGCACGGAGACACAACCTGCACCACTTCGGGGGTTTCAGTGGCGACAGGCACCCCCGTACCTGCCGCAACCCCATCTCGACCGGGCGGGCTAGATGGAAAGCCCGCCCCCCTTCTCCGCGGGCCAAAACTGCCGCCATCCCACGCGGCCCAAGTGGCCCACCACCCTGTGTGCGCTCCTCATGTCCCCTCTTGAGCAGAGAGGGGTACTGAGGCGCGCCCTCCCTGGTCCGTATTGGTTTCGCCGGGGTCCCGGCTCGACTCCAGTTACTCAGCCCCCCCGCCGCGACAAGGCTCGGACCCTCGGGGGGGACGGTTTACCCCACCCCAACCAACACTGAACAAAAGCTGACGTTAGATGGAAGAAAGCGTAGTCGAGCGAGTTGTTCTAGGACTTTAGGACCTAATTTTAAGAACTCAGTAGAGTAGTCCCAAAAATAGTATAACTACTTTACTTTTAAATTAAAGAGTCGTCATATTATTGCAATATCATACTTATAATTTTTTCAAAAGAAAATAAAACACCTTAGACATTATGGTTCAAATCCTCTCCTTCTCATATCTCACTTTCGTCAGCAACAGTTTCAAACTTATCTCAGGTCAAATGCATTATTTTATTTTTCTTTGAATATTTGTAAAAAAATATTTCATTCAGAAAAAAGATCATTCAAAAAGCAGATTACTGGTACTCATTAATAATATATCTTTTAATTTTTGACTATTTCAGTAAATATCTTCACTCCCTATGCTAACACCCTATTGAAGAGAAAGGCAGAGTACAACCATGGTCAGAAAAATATACTTAGTTCCATAATGTTTTAGGATGTAAATTCTTACACAAACGAATTTGTTTCCTATTTCGAGCAACGTCGTTTTTAGAAGGAAACGTATTTTTGTAGTGCATATTCTGAGAATCGAACCCAGGACCTTTTGTAGTCAACGCCATTACCAGATCACTAGATCACATAGGCGATTCTTGTCAATTTGTCGGTTTATAATTTGGCTCACAATAAAAATCTACAAGTCTAACTTCAGTATTATTATAATTTTATTGTTTGGATTACGAAATAAAGACAAATGTCTTCTTCATTTTTAAAAGAAAAAATTAAGCCTCGGATAGGATTTGATCCTGTACCCTTCTTCTTAAGCCGATGAATGTTGTAACCACCGAGTAACCACACCAGTGACGAAATATTTAATTACTTTCTTTACCGTTTACGCGGGTAATTACGTCCTACACACACAGTTCTGAGTACCTACTAAATTAGTTCATGGTGACACATAAAATTTACATTAACAGTGGTCATCACTTTTGTTTCCCGCAAGGTTTTCCTTATAGTACTTGTCCTTTGCTTGGGTTAAATTTTTACAATTTTTTTAACAAAAGAAAAATGTTTCGCGATAGACATGATTTGAACTTTTACCCTTTTGGCTCAAGCTTAGGAAAAAATTAAAGTATTTTCATCTATTTTCTCTGCAAATTTCTCAGTTTTTCGCCTTCTTCAGGCAATAAATAACATACCAAAAAATAATAAGCAAAACAGGCCCATCCGTTCAAGCGTGATGCGATGGCCACGCAAAATGGAAATTAATTTTTATATACTGAAAATAGGGAGATTTTTTTTTGTGAAAGTAATATAATATTATGTATTCTAACATTAAACTGTCGCATGTCTGAGACTAAAACAGCTTCCAACGTAATTTCACGGTAAACTGAACTCCCTAAATTAGACCACAACAGGCACTGATGTTACAACATTTTCATATTTTTAAATGAAGAAACACTTGTACTGTTTTACGTATCAATTATAATTTATCTTTTATATAGAATTCCCGTGTCGCAATGTTAGTTACCGTACTCCCTTCGAAACGGCTTGACCGATTCTCGTTAAATTTTGTGAGCATATTGAGTAGGTCTGGGAATCGGCCAACATCTATTTTTATTTCCCCGTGATGAGAGTTAATCATTGTAAAAAAATTAGCAGAATAACGGTCTGCCGTGTCAGCTACTTATTTTATGTATAACTTACCGGTTTCGCTTATGACAGCATAATCAGGGCTAAAATTTAAACTCAAATATGAATATTTGGAAATTTTACCAAGCGCCAACGATGGAAAATATCTAATATATTACAACATTTTAATGAGTAATAGAGTCATGCAAGTGGTCAACAAAAATGGCCTCCCCATTTTCCCAAGGCAAGGATGTGATAACCTTATCATCCAGTGGTGGTTACTAGATTATTCAATCAACATAATCAGGCTTAATAATATGCTGAGCAATAGTTTCAATGTGTTGACACTACCGTCTAACATAGTGACTTAGACCAACACAAGCTTATTGTATTCCACAGAGTAGTCGGTAGACTTATGTACATTACCGAAGTTCCTAGCCTTAAAGTAGTGCCGTGCAATTGTTTTTTCTTTAATTAACATATTAGAAATAGACATAATAATATACATTTATCTTTACAACCAAAAACCTTGTAAAGGCTTATGCACTTGTGACCACTTCACTATAACAATGTTTAAATTGTTTAATGACAACAGAAGGCAAATAAGCAGACGGATTTTCCGATGGTAAGAAATTCACGCCGCCTCAAGACACCAAAGGAAGTTACGGTGCTTTGTCAACCTACTGGCTATATTACCCTTCGAACCGGAACACGTCTACGGCAAGGATTGACGTTATGACGGCAGGAATAGGTTAGGCGGCGGTACCGATCCGGACGAAACTCTACCACCTGGTAGGATGTCACGGTGTTAGTGACGGAAAGCCTATGCTCGCATTTTACGAGTTGCTTGGCAGAAAGGCAGGTGGTCTATTCTGCAAAGGAGCCCAGACCAACACAGGGGTTCAGTAACATAAACAGACATAAGCTAAATATAAATGGATATAGTTTTTGCCACAATATTGAAAGATTAAAGTTTACAGAATGATTTTTATGTTTCAGTTACATCTATAGTGTCTATTAGTGATGTTTGTCACTCATTACTTGCTCGATTTTTTAGACTTTGTAAAATAATTAAATACAAAAGAAAAAAAAGTAACATCCCACTCAACTACGTAGTTCTGAGAATTTCACACAACGCGTCTGAGCTTCAATTAATCTACACTACAAAGACTGCAATTTCTTTGAAATAACACGCAGCTAAGTCGAGACGAGCTAATTATTAATTATAGAGCTAAAGATAGTTCAGCCTGTAAGTCTAGTTTTCTCAGAATACGCAGCATCATACGTATATGTAACTGACTAAGGGAAATGAGGTCTTGAGCAGTATATGTACATTTATGAACCTAGATTTGTGGAATATATCCATCGTTATATTTCTTCCATCTTTTATTGATCACGCGGCTTTGGAGTTGGACTGAATTTTCACGATTTTAAATAGCTCGTATTGGTTTTAGTGTTACGGCACAGAATAATATTATTTTCTTCAAAATGGTGAGCAAATATAAATTTTAGTAGTCATTTAATTATTAATAACCTTTTGCAAAAATTTATTCGCCTCTGTGGTCTAACGATCCAGTTGCTAGACTTGATTGCACGAGGTCCCGGGTTCAATTCCCGGGTCGGGGAACAAAAAGGAAACACTAGGTTTTACGAATTTAAAAATAAAAAAAACGTTGCTTGAGATTGGATATTTGCCCGGTTGACTATAGGATTGCCATTTTGGGACTTAGCGTTTTTGGCTAGTCATGGGTGCCCTGGTTGTGCCTCTGCCTACCTCTTCAGGGATATGGGCGTGAAGATACTTACAAGAATTAGACTGTCTAATCCAAAAGAAATGATAATACGACGGTATCTAGTTCCAAAGTTTGCTTTAATATGGTGTGAAAAGACTATCAAACAACAACTTAGTCAAACTTATCAGTGCAGCGTGCCGTATAATATGCTACGAGCGCTACGACGTGCTACGAAAGTTACACAGAGCTACGGGAACTACAAATTACCTTTACCCTGTAAAAATACCCTTTTACAATACTGATATCTATAGCAGTCAGTGGTCTTGTTTCGATCCGGTTATAGATTTTAGATTATTATGGTTATTTTATTAGAAACATATAGAATTTTATGTACCATACATATTTTTAAAATTTTTGTTTAAGCGTAGATATTTGATAGGATAAAATCTATTGCCTACTGGTGAAATGACTTTATCATTTACATGGTTTAGAAGTTCCCCAACGCATTCAATCATACTAAACTATAAAATCAAAACCGCGCTTTGATTCTTTAATAATATTAGTTTTTATCTCTCTAACTATATTATCACTATTACTACGCTATTGTCACAAAATTGTGCTAAGGACTATGCAACTTCGGACTTAATCAGGCAAAGCTAATTATACTACAAACACTTGACAAAACTGTTGCATTTCCCTAGGTAAATCATTTTTAAACTCTTTAAGAAATTTATGTGAGACGACTATCACTATTACCAAACTCAAAATTTATATTTACAATTAATAATGCACTAATTAATAGCAATTGCTACTGTAACTATAAATTGGAAACAGCATGTATGAAATCATATAGCAAACTTCAAACATGAAACAAATTTTCGTAAGTTTGGTATTTTTTTTATCACCCCGAAACTAACTTTGGTATTATTTTTTTATTTGCAAGTTGAAAATATTCATATAAAACCATTTAAATGTTATCAAAACGTAAATAACTTATTACGTTTGACCTGATTGAATTCCCTTTTATTTTTGTTTTATTGTGATAAAAATATGTAATAAATTTCCCAACTGTATTATATAGGTTGCGACCTGGTTGCATCTCTGACTTGCCCTTCGGGGATATGGGCTTGAATATGTTTTTTTTATAATATTATGAAGGTATCATTGTGCAGCTAGAGGAAAGTTGTTTTCTCTTTTAATTTAAAAATAGAAGAATACAATTAATACGAAGTCTTTTTAATTTGTTTATTATTAAAATAAGGTGTGTCTCGATTTTACACAAAATTAAAATTAAAAAAAGTGATAGGTTTTAAAAATGTATAGCATATAAAAATCCATCTGGCATCGATGGTGAAAAGTATAGTCCGTATAAAATATGGATGACACCGTACGTACGTATTGACATGTTATTAAGTAATCCCATGCCATACGTATCGATATGATATTAAACAATGGTGCAGAAGAACTAAATAGTAAAGTTTCTGGGGATTATTTGTTCGTTTTACAGAAAACTGGAAAAGTTTAACTCAACTATCGAAAGATGTCTGAGACTCAGAAATTTAGTTGCAGTTAAAGAACCTATTAAAAGCTCAGAATCTTGGTTTAGTTTACAGAACGCTTTCCTAATGAGTTCAAATTATCATGCATAATACATATAGAAGTACTTTGTAGAATATTTCTAGATAAGGCAACAGTTTTAAGTCCTTGACAAACTGATTACAGTTATTTCGATATTTATATATTACTAGCAGTTTCACGCAGCTTTGCCTAACTTGGCTTGTACTGCACTGATTTTGATGAAACAAAGCCTAAGTCACTCAGGGATAACGCAGCATTCTAAGAGTGAAACAATTGTTGAAATCGGTTAAGTAGCTTTGAAGCCTAATCAACTACGCGAAGTCAGGGCGGGTCGCTAGTATATAGATAAAAGCGTTCTTAGCAGACAACATTATTTCTATTACTGTTTTTATATTTCAATAATAAAATGAAAATCTTCATACAGTTTATCAATTTAAAAGCAATTTTCGCTCTGCATACAAAGGTTTAAAAATAATAACTATTTAATCTTCCGCAGAGTGAATGACTGTAGTGGAAAGATAAATTGGGTTTGGGATATACGTGGCGTAGAGTAATTTAGATTAACTAAATAAACTACCGCAGTAAAATTTGAATGTCCTGGTGATAAATTTTATGAACCACTGCAACACTACCGCTGAAAAAATGGCTGGGATTTTATTATACTTAAATAAATTATCATATTACATGACATCATACTCAAGACAACAATAATTTTGAATAAAGATTTTTATACTCTTGAATCCAACCAGTACACCAACAACTAGCCGAAGGTCCTAAGTCTCACATTGTAATAGTTGGTCATCTTAACACAATTGATATTTTCCACCGTCAGCCAATCGGTAAAACTTCCAAATATTCATATTTTTAAATAAAGAAACACTTGTACTGTTTTACGTATCCCTTATAATATTTATTATTTTGTAAATAGCCTACCAGTTTCGCTTAAACAGCATCATCAGGGCTAAAACTTAAACTACTACTAGTACTAGTGCCAATAGTAACTACACAAACTTAACGCTAACCGGATACATACACTTTTTGAGCAACGTTCCTTTTTAAAGAAAATTTAAAATTTTGTTATCCAATCTGGTAATCGAACTCGAACCGCTATAGCACAAAGACGCTTTTTGTATTTTTTTTATAATTTTAGGACTATTTTAGAAAATATTAAAGGTAAATTATGTTTTTTTTACAAATTTTAAAGAAAGAAGAAAATTCACCACGAGCATTGTTTGGACCTACACCCATTCGTGTGAAGCCGAAGAATGCTCTAACCATTTAAGCTATCGACGCTTCAACTTCTGAGGCGAAAGTTTTAATTCCTTTCCTGCCGTTTACGAGGGTAGTTATATTCTAGAGATACACCGATCTGCATAAAACTATTAAATGAGTTCGTTAGAACTAATAAAAATTACATTTTATAATCGCTATAACTTTTAAAAGATTTTATAAACGCATTTTATAATCCAGGTATTTTCATTTTAGCAATTACCCTCTGCCTGGGACGAATTCTTACAAAATTTAAAAAAAAAATCCCCTAGTCTTAAATTTTTTATTTTTTCTTTATAATTTTTAGATAATAAATTTTACGAGAACAAAAAATCCATCAAAAACTTACTTTGTTTAATTGAATAAATTATAATGGTTTGTAGGCAAAAAAATACAATGCAATTTCCACTCTTAAAAACTTTTGTAAAAATGTTCTACAAAACGAACATTGTTTGTAATTACTAATAGTACATATGTAATGGCTAAACATACACAATCAAATAGATCTGTGTGTTGTCAGTTTTAAACTGGAATATTCCCAAGGGTAAATATAACTAAATGTGGGAATACATTTGGATAACCAAGTTTTTATCTGCCAGTTTATTGAGATAATGCTGTATTTTTGGTCTCCACGCCATCAGAACGGCAACCAATGTCACTGTTAGAAAGAAATTGTGTGTGTGTGTGTGTACTTATGTACACGCGTTAGAAGTTATACTTCTTCGGCGTAATAAGATAAAAATCTTTTTAAAAACTTTATCTTTTGCTTTATTTTACATTTTTAGACAAAATGACACTAACCATAGAAAAAGGGTATTTAAATACATTAAAAGTTTTATTATAATGCATAATTTAGTTAAATAAAGTTTATTTAATATTTAATAAAAACTAAAATGTTATCTATAGCTAACTTCATCATGTCGGTTTTTCGTGACGGTGTGCGCGCGCATCGTAAAAATTTACCCTCATCATTTTTTCCTAACGCGCCAAAAGAAGAAAAAGAGTAAAAAAAGTTACTTCAAAAACTCTTCTAAAGATAGAG
>NJDD01011929.1:0-17725 GCA_002245505.1 Calephelis nemesis
ACCACGAACTCTTTGGTCACCTAATATCACAATCCGTTCAGTAGTTTTTTTAGGAAAAAGAAAAAGAAGTAATTAAAATCAAACTTTATTAAATAATATGTTAAAGTTTTTCGTGGAACATGTATTATAATTATTTATTTTATTACATACCTAATAAAAGTTAAAATGTAACTTATATTTCAATCTTGACGTTACTCGAAACCAGCCGTACGATTTTTTAACATAATGACCACAATGTATGCTAAATATTTTTTTCTTCATCAACCACATCGGTAGTATATAAGCAATGTTTCGGATAGTATATAGTAAGCAAAGCTAAGACAGACAGTTAACTTTTAAATGGCCAAAACCCTAAACTAAGTCCATGAAGTGATAACAATAAATAAACAAAAAATAAAAATACGTAACTTAATAATTTAAACGCAGTAAAAGTGAAGAAAACGATTTCGATTTTAATCATTCTATCATTTAAGTATAGAAATTTTATGCATTTTCCTCTAGTTCCTTGGGAATCAATCATTAGGTATAGAATTAATTGGTGGTACCTTGGAAGTACGCTATTTAAATCAAAAAATAATTTTTAACATCATTTTGGAAATGATTTAGAAGTCAATTAAATACATAAAAATATAGAAACAAACATCTAACCTCTTCCTAATAAATAGTTTTGAATTTTAAACTGGTCTTCCAAAAACTTAATTTTTTTCTGAAATCATGTTGCGAAAGTTTTAACAGTTAACCCGAAACTCTATCAGCGTAGAACATATTTTTTTACAAACTTTTATTTCAAGTCATGAAATTTTTTTTATTGTCTTTTTTTAATTCATGTCTTTAAGTACATGCATGTCAAAATATGTCATCAAAATCGGTACAGCGAATTAGCCTTGAAAGCATGATAGACAGACAAACGGACTTTTATAATTTCAGTATGAAAGCATGGATTTCATGTGACTGGTTTTTTTGTTGGCTCAAATGGTTAGAGGGTCTCTATTAATTTATTTTTTTCCTTTACTTCTTATATAATCGGTTACAAAGGACCTTACTTTCATTCAAGGACACGAAATACATAACACTTGCCTGCAGCCGGGTGATAACATACTTAATGATGTAGTTTGTGTGTTTAGTACTCGAATCTGGGTCAATGGAACTGTTGACCTCTTACGTATACGGTATTGTGCGACAAATCCTTCGGTTTTTAAATCCATTAAAGTCAGATCCCACCAAATTACAAATATACAACTATAGTATATCTCTATTGATCGTAGATTCTTTTCTTGTATTTTAGTCGGTAAATGCATGCGTTGTGCCTAACTTGAACTAATTTGAAGAAAGTGGGTTATTTTTAGTTTTTCAGTTGCCTTGATACACTCTGGAAAGTATACTGAACTTAGTTTGAAGGGAAAAAACATACCTGATGAACTTATTTTTAAGAACGTCGGTTATCTTTAACCGACTCCAAGAAAGATTCGAATGCATGTTTTTTGTTTTTTTATATGTTTGCAACACGATTACTCAGCCAATAATTAATAGATTTTGGATTTCGCTTGTATAAAAAAAAACTTTTCAAGTATGTATATAAGAAGAAGCATACAAGCAAGTAGATCCTGATGAAAAGTAATCACCGCCGCCCACGGCCACCAGCAACACTGAAAGTATCACAGATGCGTTGCCGACATTTAAGGAGAGTAATTTTTTTGCATTAATGATGATATTCATGACTTTTTAACACCCGTGCTTAGCACTTAGAGCAGCTGCTCAAACGCTACCTACGCTGGGGGATGGTTCTATAATATATGCTATATCATAGAATTATGCTATATTTGCTATGACATAACCTGGTTTTAAATAAAAAGAAATAGCAGGTACATGTTTGAAAAAACCGCTTTAAGTTTCTCATTAAAATTTTACATAAAAATATAACTTGTTTGAAATTTCGAATGTAATAAAAAAGTTTGATGAGATTATCAGCAAGTTTCAAGACGGATGAGCAAACAGCCTACGTGTGCTGTGATACAGATTACGAAAGGTGTTTGTATTATTAAAGATCACTGCAAATATTTGCATGTTTTCTTAGGAATTTATACTTCAATATTGTAGTAAGATTAAGATGGTTGTTATATCCTTTTCTCGTGTTTGAAATATTTATCTGTATATATAAAACTAAGTTGGGTTTCCCTTCCTGACGCTGTAACTCCAAAACACACGAACCGATTTCAACGGTTTTGCATTCAATAGAAAGGTTTCGGGCTCTGTGAGGTTTATAGTAAACGAAATTCAGGAAAAAATTAACAGATAAGCAGGAAAACAAGGAAAAAACATTTTCATATACTGCGCCATCTCTGATACTTAGCATGTGCTACAAACCAATGTGGTTTGCATAGTGGTGGAGCAGATGGCGCCAGTGTGTGTTGTGTGAGAATAATACGATCTGGTTGCGAAACGGAGTCAGCCAGGTCAGCTAGTGACACATAAAAAATTGAAGTGTCAGCTTTCAATTTTAAAAAAACCGTTTTAAATACACGCATATAAACACTTTTACCAGTTTAGTCTGTCTGTTTGTTCCAGCTTATGTACTCGTAATAAATACATTTTAAGACTACAAGTGTTTTAGATTTCGACACGAAACTTACCGTACGAAATCTATACCAACTCATGGTAAAGGCACTGTACCAGACTATCTATATTTTGTGATATTGATTTTTAATTTTCAAGGCTGTTATTTGGTTTTAACGTAGCGGGGCTTAGATAATTGAGTGTTGCTTTTATACTAGCACTAACTATTTCCCGCGGCGTTGCCCGCGCGTCACAGGAACATTATTTCAGGTTAAAAACTACCCTGTGTGTTAATCCAAGTTATCCTCTATGTATATGCTAAATTTCATGAAAATCGATTTAGCAGTTTTTTGTAAAGACCCTTTAACAAACAAACAAAACAAAAAGCTGTTGAATCGATTCTGTGAAGAAGTAACAAACAAAGAAACAGACAAACCTTCGCCTTTATAATAGAATACGATTAAATCGACAAAATGTTCGCTCAATGATTTTTTAAGCTTAAAACATCATTGAGCTTAAGGTTTAAGGCTCAAGTCAACAAGAGTTGCTTACAACTGGCAATTGGTGATGAAGAAACATTTCGTGATTCTGTGTATTCGTGGTTCGGAGAATTTAAATGTCGATGAGATTATCTACATTACGATAAACGTGAGGGTCGGCTGGCGATTTCGGTCACTGAATCTAATATCGATACTCTACTACAACTAATTATGACTGACAAAAAGTCACTTATCAGCTCATTCAAGAGTCAAGTGCAAAACATCTTGTAACTAAAGTTTCGAAAGCTCTGTACTTTATAGAAACCACATAAATTAACGGAAGACTAAAAACAACTGTATGTAGAGTGATACCGGTAAAAATATAGAAAAGTTTAATGGAAGGGACTCATTGGCTGTCTATAACATTGTGACAAGTAGCGAAGCTTGGGTGTATTGTTTCGAAGCGAAAAGGAAAAAAGGAAAACCCAGTCAACAGAATGGTTGAATAGTTGCCAACAAAAGTAGAGTGCCAAAAAGAGTTGGAGTACTGCGTTTTTATTCGAAGAAACTGAACATTAGATATGTATCACTGTCACTTGAAAATGAAAGAACAGTCATTGCAAATTGGTGTGTAAAACATTACTTCCCTAGAAATTAAAAAAAGGTTTCGGAAAGCGTCTTCGTAGTCATGCCATCTTTTACCACGACAGCGTGTCCGAACATTCCCCTAAGAAAATGAATGCGTATTTGAAGGCTTCATATTATGTGGAGCTGATGACGCATTTGATGTAAGTATTGTCCGAACCTCGCACCTGGCACCTTACACCTTTTTTTATTCCCAAAAATAAAACTCAGAGGTTTACGATACTCATACCCAGAAACGGCAGTGAATGCATTCCAAGAAGCCGTTAAAGTGGTCCCTGCTGAAGACTGGACCCACAGCTTCACTCAAATGATGATTCTAACGAATTAAAAAATGTGCTAATAGTGAGAGTATATACTTTGAAAAGCAATAAATTAATCATAAATATCTTATCTAATCTTATTTATCAGAATCCAAAAACTTTTAGTATGACCTAAGTATACTGTCATATGCATGTAGTATAAAAGCGGTTATTCGATATAACTGACAATCTAATTTTATTTATTTAAATGAATAGATTACGTTATTATAAGTTAGATGATCTCTACCATTAATTGTAAAAGTTAAATGACACTTCAGCAAATAAACTAAGTAATCAAGATGACTTGGAATCTTAACTGCAAATTTACCGACTATTTTCTCCTCAAATAGGATTACGATGACAGATTTTTTATCAATATTTACCTATTTGATATATGTCTCATGCGTAGTAGTTTATTTAGTAACACCAGTTCTAAGCCAATATACCCAGATCATGAATATGATAAAAAATTATGACTGTGTACATTATGAGAAGTAATATTTTTTTCATCGTTATCTTCCTTATCTTCCAGCTGCAATGCAGAGATTTTTCTAATATTTTTTCTATACCTTTTGTTAAAAGCTAGACCATTTACTAAGATTAAAATATTGTTAGCTTCATGTAAAACTTTTATGAGTTTTTAAGCTTTAAAAAAATTGGAGCCTATAAGCCTATGCTCGCCTTTTACGAGCTTCCTGGCAAGAAAGGCAGATGGTCTATTCTGCAAAGAAGCCCGGACCAACACGGGGAAAAATGACAACCAATCATGACCCTAGGTATATTCTTGAAGGTTTTAAAAGTAACAGATGATACTGTTTAATGACTTTAATGCCCAGTGGAAGTTGGTATATGAAGATAATAAAATTTATAATTCTTGTGTTCGTGTGTTTGTCACTTCTAAACCTTCTTCTTCTAGACGACTGGACCGATGTTGATGAAACTTTTTGTGTGTGTTCAAGTGAATTCGAGAATGGTTTAGATTCACAATTTGGTATCCTGGAAAATGTTATTTTAATTTTTTTTTAATTATGAGTAGTTGTTGATTTTGGAATGTTTCACATTGGATCCGACAGACTGCGCTACTGTTGAAACATTATTGTCTAGCGATACGAAGTTTGCTCTGTCAGCTAGTTCACCTAAGTATAAAAATGCGAAACTATAATCCAAATCCATAAAGTTTAATAATTATGTACTTAGTTCAGTTCTATTTTTAGTAGACACCAGCATCAAGACTTTTTTAAATAAGAGTTTTTCATTCTGCTTGCATCCGGCTTCGACCAGACTGCAATCAGACCTTGATCATGCTAGATCATTAAATGTAACAGATACCTACATACTGCTGAACAATTAACATCATGTATATTTATAGCATCAATTGTGGAAAGTCTGGTGCTACCCGACGGAAGTAGGAGCGTATGAAGTTCAAGGTAGCACGAGGTTCATTCATGTTAATTGTTAAAATACACATATATAAAATATACATGTTAAAATTAGACCAAGAGCTCCAGCTGTGCAGGCAGAAAACACTTTGTAGCGCATTTTAAATCGTAAAATTATTTCAGCTTCTTCTGCTTGTGTGACTTACCTTCAAACTGTAGGTGTCTAGATTCTAAAACATTCTCCTTTTTATTGAATGAAAACCGAATCAATATCTTCGGGATTTTTTAAAACTTTTTGCAAATCTGACGGAGAAGATACGAATTATCATAAACAAGTTGTTTAGTATGTAGGTATACTGTGTCTATATCTTTTGTTATTAATTAACATGTTTATTATATACTTATTTACAAACGAGTTTAGGTGGTAAGCTCTCCGACTATACGTCTGGCATGCCGTCATTGCATGTTTAGTACGTGTTAGAAACAGTAATGATAATACATTTATTTGTATATAACATGACGTCAATATATACTACACTGGTTTATTTCTTTAGCTTTGCTTCCATAGCTATGAAATATAAAATCTTTATATTAATACGTGACGCCGAGGACACCTTTTATGAAAATTGAGCGGACGCAGGAACAAAAAATTGGCACATTTCTAGTTTATGTGTAGGAGAAGTGCAGAACGCTAATATTTTTCAATAATAATGCTTATAAAGTACATTCAATCAATAAATAAAACATTAACTACACTACCATGCATTTGAAACACACAAACAAATATATTGACGTTGACGATAAAAGATCACAGATGGCGCACTAACTATTTAGGAAACAAAGTACTTGGTCTTGAGGCGTTCTTATCGACAAGATATTAAAATTTATTATGGTCGAATTTTGACCTATTGGCGACCACTAGTAATATAAAAATGCATAAAATATATAAAACGATCCAAACAGAACTGCTACTGTTTGTTTTCTTTGAATATAATTTACTCGTTGGAATTAAGCTAACGAATTTCCAATTACAAAAAATTCGATCGCAACGAATTCAAACGAATCTGAAACACACGTCAGGAATTTTTTCGCACCGAATTTCGAAAAGTTGTTCCGAAACGATGTACGTGGCGGGGTTTGTTCTAAAATTTCTATAAACAGACAAAATAAACAGACGTCAATTTTGTATGTGTTTTTAATGTCTTTAAATAAAAATAAATCCACATTTTGCTTGGTAATCTCCTGAACGGATGGACCCATTTTGCTACTTGTTTTTTCTTGTATAGGATATTGTCAGGAGAATATTCTTATGACAAGAAAAACTGGGAAATTTAGAGAGAAAATGGAAAAAATAATGATTTAATAAATACAATTTGGTAATAATTTTTAATGTCAAGCGACGCCAAGTTCGCCGTCTCGGCTTGAAATTTATTAACCTCTTATTGTTATTATCTGTGTATAAAAAAGAAAAACATTTTTCTGGCAGAAAACCGTTTATGTATATAAATAATTCCATTTAAAAGTTAAGATATTTTAAATTTTTATTTCTTACAAAAAATCAATGTGGAAATTGTGTGTTAGATACAAATAATAAAATTATAAACTGTAGTTTATACATTATGTACATTTTTTTGTTTTTTATCCTTAAAAATATATATATTTTGTATTAAATGTTATATAAAAGGCGACATTAATAAATTCTTCATTCTGCATCAGCCAACTTTTGGGCCAACAGTAAAAATCTCAATGCACATATTAAACGAATAAAAACGAACTAGAATTATGTGTATACCTATCAGTATATATCCAGATATGTATTGAATCATTTTCTTCTAATTGAAGTTTTATTTGCTAGAAGAATTGCTTCTGTGCCGTGGAATGTCTCCGTTTACCTACGTCCATCCACATTCGTATTGTTTATTTGATTTAGCAATTTTTTATCTGTCATTCCAAAGAGTATACAAATACTACGTAATAAAAGGCGGATCTTTCATCAAAGATATAAAGCAAACTCGAATTTTGTAAAAGTGACAAACTTTTCGGTTAAGTGACACAAGACACTTGACATACACATGGTGAAAATATATAACTCGTTGAGTTTGAAAGTAAGTCTAAAGGCATTCAGATTTAAGGCAACTAGTGTCATATCATTTAGGTGAATAAAAAACATAGAAAACTTAACACTTTTATTTTTTTATATAAATGTTGCGCCAAACTGTGTCATTCTTTCTATATGTCCGAGCTAGTTGTCTCTTTCTCATTTTAACATCAACACTTTCTTTAAATACCACTCTTTCTCTAATCTCACTGTTACTGTGTATGTATTTGGAAATCAGTTAAAAATTAACAAATCAATAATACTAGCCTTAGCATACCCAAGAAGAGTAGCACTCGATTTATCTCAAAATATATTGAAGTGCACGTTTCTCCGCTATGTGCTTGATCGAATTCAGAAATCGTTTCCCCTAAAAGTAAACTGCATTTATGTGACTTTGTCAAAGCGTTCGAATGTTGGTCGACTATTTCAATATTAAATCTTATTTCACCATTTTTTAACGCAATGTAGACGTAATATTACCTAGTTTTAAGCTTTTATATCACTTGTTTAGGCTTTTATAAGAAAAAGTTTTGAGCAAATACTAGCTGTTCCGGCGAACTTTGTTTCACCCGTTCAGTTTGTTTGAGAGAAATTAAAGTGTTGTTTTTCCTAATTCCTTGCAAGTGGAACGGAAAAAAAGCATGTTTTGGCCGATTCTTAGTTCTAAGCTTCCTCTCTATCTATTTCCAGCCAAATCGGGTTAGCCGTTGAGTCATGAACAGTGTCACTAATAGGTACGACCTTCTTTTGCATATATACAGATATATATAATTATAATAAAACTGCAGAAAAGTGAATTCTGGATGTTATAGAGATTATAAAAAAAGACGGGATGCACTCCGGGAGTGCCGGCAGAAGTGAAAACTTAAATATTAACGTTGTGCATTTTTGATATTTTGTAATAGTCAGCGAATAATATTGTACGATTGCTTTAAAAAAAAACGTATCTTAACGCCCATATTCGCGAAGAGGTAGGCAGACGCACAATCAAGGCACCCACGACTAGCCGAAGATACTAAGTCCCACAATGTGATAGGTGGCAAGCCTATCGCCAACCGGGCACATTTCCAATCCATTAATATAACATTTTTTTTATTAGAAAATTGGAAAAATCCAATTTTCTTTTTGTTGAACGACCCGGGATTCGAACCCGAGACCTCATGCAGTCAAGTCCAACACCCGGACCGCTAGACCACAGAGGCGATACGATTGCTTTAATTATCATTATGAAGGAACTATCATTTATGTGGTGGAATACAATTTTCATTTATTGCGCTATCGTATACAAACATGACAACACAAACATTCGCTCAAGGGCCCTGCGCTGTCTAAGCGAAACAGCAGGCGCAGGAATACATTTTCGATGCGCCGTAGAAAGAGAGGGGGATACATCTACTTCTACGACACGCCGGCTGATTATTCTCCATCCGTCTTACGAATTTTGGATCAGGTCACATGTCCTGACTCAAGTTTGGAAGTTTTTACCCATTCCACAAAAAGTGATCAACGCCGTTAAAGAAGAAAACTTCTTTAGCGGAGTTGCGCTTCAAAAAACTTAAAAAATGGCCGGCTATTAGCAACGAATAGCACAACACATATTATAAGCTTTTTTTATTTTTTTATGTCTGTATTCCGACCGCAATTTACTCCGAATCTACTAAACCGACAGTAACAAAATTTGTCTGGTATGTACGTGCTTTATGTTCCGGGGAAGGTTATAGGATACTTTATATTCCGCTTACTAAAAGGGTTCCTGTGGGAGAGAGGTAATTGTTTAAATGTAAATTGGACTGTAATTCATCAACGTGGTGTCGGATTTCATTTTTGTTTTAAAGTAGACATGTATTTTTACACATTGTGTTGCATTTATGGTCAAGCGGTTCAGTCGTTGGACTTGACTGCATGAGGTCCCGGTTTCGAATACAAACAACAAAAAAAATTGGGTTTTTCTAATTTTCTAATAAAAAAAATGTTGCTCGGGATAGGATATGTGCCCGGCTGGCGATAGGCTTGCCACCATACACATTGTGGACCTAGTATCTTCGGCTAGTCGTGGGTACCCTGGTTGTGTCTCTGCCTACTGCTTCGGGGATATGGGCGTGAAGAAGATACACACATTGTCTGTATTTTTTTCCAACTTGGAAGTTTTGTATTTTGGAAATCACAGTCTTAACAACGCTCGATATAACGTGACTAAATACTTAACATAAACAAATCCGGAATGCAGAAAAACGCTTGAATATACATATCTTCACTCAAAGTCCACCTGCACGATGGGCAAAGAATATTGAGTGCGAAGAAGTTTGCCGAGTCTGCTAGTTTTAAATAAATACAAATAAATGTATCAGATACTTATTTAAAACTAGCCCCTACATCAACGACGAGTACTGATGAACGAAGGTATTGGTAAGGCGATTAGCACCTTACTACTACTCTGCTACTCCAGTTTAAGGGATTAGCAACTTACAGGTCGTAAGTTTAAATTTATGACTGACTAGCTGTTGCTCGCGGCGTTGCCAACAATGGTCCCACAGTAACATATTTCAGAATAAAAACTAACCTATGTGTTAATCCAAGTTACCCTCTTTGTGTGCCAAATTTCGTGAAAATCGGTTTAGCAGTTTTTGCGTGAAGTAGTAACAAACATACAAACTTTCGCATCTATAATATTAATACGACAGGATTAACTAGCAGAATAATCCAGTAACATAATTTACCAGCGAGCGATGGGGTTATCGCATCCTGAGGTCATGCTTAGCATTGCACTCAAAAGAATTGTTGAAATGAGACTGTTCGTTTTAAAATGCATGTAGTATATCATTGCATATTACGTTCGCTGACGTCACAAACTCATACATAAGACATGTGAGAGAGCGCCAAGTTGAATGTATCTCCGTAAATAAAATATCCATGATTTGCAGTCTCGCACATTATCGTAGCAGTGGCTTCATCACTCGAGAATGACCTTCCGCTCATGTCCCAGCGCAGCCATTGTCTTCAGCTGTCCCGGAAATTAAACTACGCATTGTTTGTAATAGCAACATCTACTCCGGGATCCTGAAAACTTTCATTTCCTTTTTCTTTTACCAAATTTATTAAAACGACTTATTTTATGTTAACTTCTTGACGTTAAAAAAGGTACCATACACTATAAAGCGCATACATTAGGGTATACCTATTCATATAACAAAAAAAATATTCAATAGCCCCTACACAACCTACTATAATTATAGCTACGAACCAGCTTTCAAACAAAATTGGCTCATTCTTTTAGGAGATATGATGGCACAGAGACACACATTTTTATAAAATAATATTAAAATGTCTTCACGCTAGTATCTCCGAAGCAGAGCTGCCACCTGGACACTCAGATTGGCAGGAAGTACTAAGGTACTATTTTGTCGCACAATGTATGTATGATCGCCTCTAATTTGCAATTTATTTATCGCCTCTGTGGTCTAGCGGTTCAGTTGTCGGACTTGACTGCATGAGGTCCCGGGTTCGATTCCCGGGTCTGGCAACAAAAAGAAAATTAGGTTTTTCCCATTTTCTAATAAAAAAAAACCTTCCTCGGGATTTGATGTGTCTGGTTGACGATAGGCTTGCCACCTATCGCATTGAGGAACTAAGTGTTTTCGGCTAGTCGTGGTTGTGCCTCTGCCTACCTCTTAGGGGATATAGGCGTGAATAAGATACTTTTGTCTCACAATGTGACAGGTTGCAGATATATCACTGAACTCGCATTTGTTCAATCTGGGTCGAAGTTGTCTTTATTACACAATAATACTAAGTATTATTACACACAGTTAATTGTGTAACTACCCTAAGATTCACCCTAAGGTTGTCTGGCACAGATCGTTCTTAAGCTATATAAGGCCACATTTGTATGAGCACCTTTAAATATTATCATATTTTACGTATGTCATTTAGTTACTTTCAAATATTGTATATTTGGAGTACAAAGTTTGCCAGTTGGTGTCAAGAGAGCCGTGTCTTATTTGCTGTCTTAGGCCGTTAAAAACAAGAGGAACTGTTTATTTATTTATTTATTCAGAATCAAAAACTTAGTACATTTGTATTAGGGCCACAACTTTTGTTCCTGGGCCTATTATTTAATATGGTACCTATTTCTTTTATTTTGGAATTAACCATGATTATAGAAGTCGATTATTTGCATATTCATCTATCAAAAGCCTAAATAAGTAATAAAGACTATCTATATACTTAGTAATTATCTAACGTGCCGCTTTACTTAAATAATGCTGCTCATATATTATTACTCAAATAAAGCAGTCTCACAGAGACGCTTTGATAAAGTCACATTAATGTTTCCTCGTACGAAAGTCATATCTTCATTCGAGCAATCACGTAGTGACGAAGCGTGCAATTTAATATTTGTGAACATTTTAACGAGTTACCGCTTGCAATTTCAAAGAAACTGCACCAAGGAATTCGTATTTCTTGTTTCTTTTACATACATTCTCATGATAATTAGTATGAGTAAGTATATTTAGGTATATTAAAATAATATTTGCCTCAAAACACACACTTCCAAATTTCATGTACTATTTGATATAATTTATGAATTTTTTTTTAAAGAAGTGTTGTTTAGGGTTGTCAATGTGCTTAGCGTGGTGAATCTGTAAAAAATATTGATATAGTAAGTTTAAATAACGATATAATATATTCTATTGCTTCATAAGCGCCTATGCACACTCCTGAGAAAATAGATGACTCTGGTGGTAACTTTATTTTTTATATAACCCTGTATTGTTTTTGAAATGTGCAACACCAACATGGCTATTATTGTAATGTTTAGTAGCATCACTGAAAAATAGGTGATAATCTGAAAAATTTTCTTTAAGAAAAGAATTTAAAATTTCGTAAGCGTTGGTATCGTGTTTGTGAATGCCAAAACTTTTTGTTTAGTTTTTTAATGAGTTTGAGGCACAATTTATATTAAATATATAAAATGAAATAATGTTCCTGATTGCACTGCAAAAAATCCGACCAATACAAGTGGATGTCCTGGCAGGATGTTATAAGTTGAGAATCCAAGTTTAGACAGCGTTTCAACTCGTGTTTTTTTTTGTTTTTAAATAAGATGGAATAGGGTATTGGGAATTGTAGTTTTTTAAGTGCCCGACCCGGGGATCAATCTCAGGGCCTTGAAAACTGCACGCGCACGCACTCACGCACGCACGCAACTACGTACGCGTACGCGTACACGCACACGTACACGTACTCGCACACGCACACGCACTCTCTCTCTCTCTCTCTCTCACACACACACACACCCCTTTTACACGTATAACACCTCTGTTATTTCGTTGCGGTTAAAAAAATTAACTTGCTAGTGAAATTTTTCTCCTTAAAATGATTCAACCAAGAAATTCAAAACAGAATGCAAACATGAAGTTTATGCATTTATTTTCATACAGGACATGACAGAGAAAACTAAGTTAAATGTCAATCTCCTTGAATAAAATTTCCAATATTTGCAACGAGAGATCTACATTTCTATAGAAGTGGCTCTATCATCGAGGCTGACCTTTCTCTTTGATCCCGCTCGCCATAGCGGAGATTTTTAGCTGTTCCGGAAATTAAACTACACAATGTTGGCGATAGCAACATATTTTCCGTGAATTCTTAAACTGTCTTTTATTTCCTTTCTGTGAGAGTTTAGTGAGAAAAACTTGCATACACCTCCTTTTATACACTACACCGCACTTTATACATATACATATGTTATAATTATCTATCATACAATTAAAAAAATAACACCCGACAAAATCTTAACTGTAATTTAGCTAAGAAACATTTCGATCAAGGGCGTCGCCAAGGGGGGGCAAGAGGGGCAGCTGCCCCCCTCTTGAGGTTCTAAAAAAAATGATAAAGCAAACAGTATCATGTCTTTAACTTGACTTGATCGATTATTCTAGTACTTTGCGAGCGAAATGCAAGGCAAGTCAAAAATTCGAGGGCACGAGGCTCCCTATTAAACCTGCAATGTATATTTTTCTCAATCTCCGTATCAACTCGCCCCCATCTAGGCCATTGGCTGGCGACGCTCTTGATTTCGATCACGACAGCTATTAATCCTATTACTATGTTATCCTATAAACATCTACATTGAAATCGGTTATATTTTTAGTTATAAAGCCACAGACACACACACGCATACACATACAGACACAGTTACAGACAGACACGTCAAGTAATATCCCTCACTTTTGTCGGGGTTTAAAAATACGACAGCAATGACTTTCCTATTTCGTTATAGGGCTAAGCTAAGTAGAATAGACCTTCTGCCTCTCTTCCCGGCAGCTTGTAAAAAGCAATCACAAGTAGGTTATTACCAACTAGACTACCAGTTGTAGGAGACTGCTATGCAACAACTTGCTCCAAGTAGGAATCCAAAGTCTATCCTATTCTTGCCGCCATAATAACAGTCATGTGGCGATCTCGAGGGATTCTGCTAGATTAGTATTATAGGCCTAGTGCTCCGGTCACAGACAGCAACGATTTATGGTGTTAATAGGCACATACTTATTTCTTGAAGTATACGTGGCAAGAAGTCCTTAATGAATTCTGCCAAACTACTTCCAAATTATTACAATAGCAGTAATAGTTATGTACCATTCCAACTTAACTTATTAACCTATGGACAAATTAAAGCATCTGAATTATCAACACCCTTAAGTATTAAACCAACACTCACCTCAATCTACTGAACCGATCGAGCTGTTTTTGCCATAAAAATAATCTTGATGAAGTGGGGCATTCAATGAGGAAGGCATTTTAGTAATTTTACCCCCAAAGGAGTAAAACAAGGTACGAAAGTTTGTTCTTTTATGCATTTTTTTTATAAAAGTCTAACAACATTCTAAAGCCAGGCAGCTCGTAAAAGGCGAGCATAGGCTTACCGTCATCAACACCGTGACATTGTACTAGGTGGTAGAGTTTCGCAGCGACTCGCCCGGATTGGTACCACCGCCTTATGTATTCCTGCTGCCATAACGTCAGTGCTTGTCCCAAAGCAGAGGATAAGGTAGCCAATAAACTTACTTTTGCTCGAAGCTTAAATTCCCGGCCTCAGGTTGGCAACGCACCATTATCACCTTCGGTGTCTCTAGGCGGCGTGAATTTCTTACCATCAGGAAATCCGTCTGCTTGTTTGCCTTTCATTATCATAAAAGAGAAAAAAAAATTTCTAAGTTTATCGATCTCGACAAAATGTGGCATGCAAGCAGTCTGTGACCAGAAGGAGGATTCTATTTATCTTAATTCGTTTATACCCACTAATGACCTAAAAACAAAATCAAAATCGAAAACCTGTCAATAACATTAATATTATACCGTGTCAGGCTACAGAAATAGAAAATGTGTGTTTTCAAATTTATATACCTATATTTTATATTTGCGAAACAGGCGTGCTTGTATGAAAAGAATAAAAATGTGGAAGAAGCCAGGCGGGTCTGCCAGGACCGTGAGATTTGGCACTCAACCCCCTTTGCCTCCACCGTAAGGGACCTGGCGTGAAGATATGAATCTTTTAAAATTTTCGTACAAAAATAACGTTGCTCGGAATTGGATACCCATGTGTCCAGTGTGCGATAGGCTTGCCACCTATCAAATTGTTTCTTTGGCTAGTCGTGGGTGCTAGCTTGCTTTAGCCACTTTCTTACATCTTCAGGGGTATGAGCGTGAATATACATTTTTCTAAATATTATTGTATTGCATAACAAGGGTCAAAATTTTATTAATATTTATCTTTATCTATTATTTATAATATAATACGTTTATACAATTTGTATGCTTACCGTAGCGAAAAAGATATAGAATTTTATAAAGTTAATTGAAATATTTAAAAAAATATAACCGGTTTATTGCAGAAAAAAAAAACAAATACATTTAGCTATAGGCACACATTTTCTGTATTTTCCTAAAAACGTTATCTTTCTCTCGTTCAAATTTTATCTAAACCCATCCAGCCGTTCTATCGAATAAACATTAATTTATACAAACTTTCGCATTTTTAAAATGGCACAACAAAAGTACTTACAATGAAGATTAAAATAGTAATAGTTAAAAATAGTTAGATCGATTCTAAAATTGTGTTGCAAAACTTTTCTACTTTTATCACCCGGACTTCAAATGGATATGTTTTTATTGCTTACAGCTTTAACGCCGTAAATGTTTTAACAAACAAAACTGGTTTAACGAAACAGAAAGGTATCATTCGTTCTTAATAGCAGGAATGACACTCGAATGAAAAAAATAATGGGATTTTAATACCATATTTTAGGTTCTAAGATTTTTTGTCTAGTGGTGATTAAAATGGATTTGAATTAGCTTGTTTAGTATGGAGTTTTGGCGCCATCAAGGGAAAAGATGATCGTAGTTTTTTCGTAATCATTTTATTTCGTTTTTATCAAAATTTGCGATTCAATAAACAGCCTCGTATGATGAGTACTAGTCTGGCTGACACGCCCATTTCGCCGTAGAGCTTACAGATTAGGCCGTTGTGCCAGACCTTATCGAACGCCTTGACTACGTCGAAGAATAGTGCTCCCGTCTATAGGGAGACGTCTATTCAAGCCGTCAATATGTGCTCCGTGAGGCGGTGCACTTGATTTGTTCATGAATGGTCTGCCGGAAACCAAATTGCTCATCCATTAGCAAATGTTTCTCGGCTACGACCGTCTCAAGACGAGCGAGGATAAGACGCTTGTATATTTTGCAGATTGAAGTAATAAGACTGCTCATCCGGTAACTACACGCGACGTTACGGGGATTTCCCTGTTTGCAAACTCCTATAAAGGTGATAACTTCCAAAGTATTCAATCAAATTTTGACCTACATTACATGGCCACAGCCTTAGATATTTATTTGGATAAAGATTCGTTTTGATTAGGAAAAACTAATTTTCAAAAATAATATATTTCAGAGATTAACCTTATCCTATGAGTCAACCTTAAGAGATAGATGTAATGTGTTATTTTGCGTGTTTTTGTTGGCCCTTTTATGATATACATTTCTGTAGTAAATTATTTTGATGTAGGTACTTATTTCAAACGTAAACCGCCAGCGCAGACAATCGTTTTTAAATGGCTTCGTCATAAAATTATGTTTTTTTTGCTACTACACCAATATTTAATTACAATGTACTGTCCAAAATCCTACAGGAATAAATGATTTAAGCAACAGTGCAAATCGCTACCAAATCCGTTTTGTAGTTTTAAAGATATAAGCATAAATAAAGACAGGCAGCAGAAAGCGATGTCATTTTATTATGTGTAGTAATGTACAAAGTTAATATTCAAGTTTCCACTTCTACCGGAACTCCCGGAATACTGGAAAATCACTTGATTGTTTTTGTTTGTAGTCATTAGTCAAGTATTTAGTACCGCGTTTTTTACAATGCTGTGAATGGATAAAACAAATACTTCCTTTCCACAAAAAGAGGTTGCACTCCGGGAGTGCCGGCAAAAGTGAAAACTTGAATATTAACGTTGTGCATTTTTGATATTTTGGAATGGTTAGAGAATAATTTTGTACCAATTGCTTGAATTGTCAGTATGAAAGCAGTATCATTTGTGTAGTAGAATACAATATTCATTTATTGCGCTATCGTTCAAAAACATGACAACACGAACATTCGCGCAAGCGCCTTGCACCTTCTTATTCGCGCAAGCGCCCTGCGCCGACTTACGAATCAGGTCACGTGTCCTGACGCGAGTTTAGAAGTTTTTATCCATTCCAAAATGAAGTTTTCACTTCAAAAATAAAAAAGAAAAATAAGTAAGTATGCTTACGCCGATTTCCTCGATGGAGCTGGCAGATGCACAACCACCCACGACTTGCTGAAGACACTAAGTCCCACAACGTAATAGGTGGCAAGCCTATCGCCAACCGGGTACATATCAATCCCGGGCAACGTTATTTTTGTTCGAAATTTGAAAATACCCGTTTTCTACATTATTTTTTTTGCCGTACCCGGAGATCGAACCTGGGACCTTTAGAAATTAAGTCAGACGCCAGATCGCTAGACCACAGAGACGATATAAAAAAGAACTTGTTTAAAATTTATGTAACTATTGTTATCAAATAAATTTTACTTCCCTTATTTAACCTTCCACCAGTTAATAAATGTGGAACAGGAAAAATGTATGAGCCGATATCAGAAGTACACTGATACTCGAAAGGTCAAGGGGACATAAACAATAAATTTTCCTTCGTTTTAGGCACGAGGGCTCTTGACAATTTTTC
>NJDD01011929.1:17862-37167 GCA_002245505.1 Calephelis nemesis
TTATTACAATATTTATGGCAAGACTAGGTATATATCGAATTGCAAATTTGAATAGGATTTGTCATTTTTGGTACTCTGGAACACAGTAATAACGTATGATTAACATTTAGTTACAACAAAATTCAACGAATCGAATAAAATCATCTATTGTTTATTATTAATTAAACTTTAATTATTTGCTAGTATTGTGTTAGAGCATCTAAAGTGACAAATCCGATTCCAATTTCCAATATTGGGTTAATTGAGATTCAAGAGTAACCAACCCTACAGTAGTTTATTTTGCATTTCATTGTCACTTTATGTGAAGTTGAGTAATGTTTGTAGTTATTTCTTAAATGTATGCTTTTAGCTAAATATAAACAAGCTTAATTAATGTACTCGTAGTAAAACGTACACATACGAATAGCTTCTAGTACCTCTTGCAGTAAATGTTATTGCTTATATGTAAAATCTTAAAGTGACTTAAGATGGAGATCTTAAATCTCCATCTTAAAATTTTTAAGAAAATTAAGTGCAAATTGGTGTTTTTAAGAAAATACGAATTGGATATAATTCTATTTCGTTCCATAATTTGTGTATTATTTGTAGTTTTGGTTTGTCCGTATTAGTTCGGGTCCCCTGTGTAGAAAAGTCCATCTAACTCTCTGTCTAACAGATCTTGCTCAACGTCGCCAGAATAACAATCATCATTGTGATGCACGGATATAGATGGTTGTTAACTAGCTTTCTGGCTCAAATATGCTATTTTATAGTAAAACATTAGAATTATAAATTTTACATTTATGTACATCAAATGGAAAATGCAGCCTTATGCGAAATGGATAAATAAATATTTTAGTGTCGGGATTATGAGTCAAAAGCCGTTCGCGCAAGGTTGTACTTTTGAGTTTTGTACATTCTTTTAATATATTGAAAATAATATTTACTCTGCCACCCTAGGTATTCTGTTGGTGAAAAGTGCCTGCCTGAACAGAAAAACATACAAAAAGCTATTGAAACATCCCAACTACACCACTTTCCACAAAGCTAGGATTAATAAAGTATTAATTTACTACAGAATGTGAAAAATACTTTTTGTCCTTTTTGCACAAAAATGTAACTTTCGATGTATGTACCTAAATGTAAAATTTGTATCCTTAACCACAAACAATAAAATATATATTATGGATCCTGAACCCAAGGTAGAAACCATTTAAACAATGTATCGCAATTTTGAGTTTTAATTTTGCTTGCATTCATTATTTTATATTTATACTAGCTGTCCCGGCGAACTTCGTACCGCCCGTTCAGTTTGTATGGGAAAAATTAAAATGTTATTACGTTTTCGAACAAATGATGCTCGAATTCAATAAGTGGTTTCCGAACAAATGATGCTCTTTCAATGTAGTCTGTGGCATTGACATTGACATTCGTTACGCGCATTTTTTAAAATATGAAAAATTAAATGTATATTATTCAATATTTCTAAAAGATTTTCTTAATATTTTTGTCCGTGAGAACTTTCTCCTAATAATAACAAATACAACAAAAAAAGAATTAGTGAAATCGGTCCAGCCATTCACGCGTGATGCCGTGACCAAGGAATACGGGTTTCATTTTATATATATAGATATACCGTTACCGTGTACCGTTATACACAAAACTGAGTTTTGTACGTGAAAACTATTGTTACCTATTCATTCGGCGCCTACATATAAAGACAATAGGATCAAACCCGTTCTAACGTAATAATTAATAATGCGATTGTCATTTGTTGTAAGTTTCCCTCTCACAAAGTAAATTAGCGCTGAAACTACTAACTAGTTGACTCCCAGTTTGAATTGAAAGTTTTGTTTATCGGATTTTCGGATTTCCATAAATTTACTGATTTCAAAGTTATATCGAGCACTATTTGCATAATACCATTCGCATATGAAAATGGAGCAGTCGATAGTTTTTTATTTTTTATTTTATCGTATCATTTATTTAAGCCAGGATCCTAATCTGCCAGAACTTTCAAAAGAAATCTTATATATAAAATTCTCGTGTCACTATGTTCGTTCCCGTATTCCACTTAAACGCCTTGACAGATTTTCATGTGAGCATATTGAGTAGGTCTGAGAATCGGCCAACATCTATTTTTTATAACCTTTAGTGAAGAGGGTGAATCTTTTTTATACCACTTAGTAATAAGGTTGACTCACCCCAATTTTTTCATAGCAGAATAACGTCTGCCGGGTTAGCAGTATGTATGTGTATACATTTAAGTAGCTATAAAATTTTGTGTCAGGTTTTTTTTATTACTATCTTTTGTAACAATCCATACATACATATCTTCATGCCAAATCAGTTGCCGGGTATCGAGGGCGTGTCGAATGGAAATCTCAAGATTCCTACAGACCTGCTAAGATTTCTCCCTATTAATGACCATTTTTATATAAAATATGGACATTCCAGAGACTCTGGACACCACCCTAGGATAACATCTGACTAAATTGGTCGTAGAATATTAGTCTAAATATCCTCAGGTACCTATAACCATTCACATCGCGCTATTCTGTTTTGCCATTATTTCATTTGCCATTCTTTCACATGATCAAACCAACGGAGCATTCCTTTCCTTATCTTTACACCAATGCTTTCTTCAATTTCCATTCTCTCTATCTTCCTCTGGTCTCATTATTGCAAACACAATAACATAAAAGGTAAATGAAATATTTGAAAATCTCCAAGTTAAATGTCATAATGCTACTTGTTCATATAAAATTTAACATTCAAATAGTCAGCAAACTCACATGCGGTCTCTTTGATCAAGTCGCATTAATGCAACTTACTTTGAGTGAAACCGATTTCTGCTTTTGATCAACCACTTTGCGACGAAGCGTGCATTTTAATATTTGGTGCACTGTGCAAATTTTAACGAGATACCGTTTTTGCACCAATGTTTTTGAAATTCTCTTCAATGCTGAATTCAATGCTCTCTCTTTTTGTAATAGGAATAATAGGAATTTTATTCAAACATACAATATATTTCTAACTTCTATATGTCAAAATAAAATGAGCAATTTAATGGAATTAAAAAAGTTATAATACATTTTTCAGTCGGTAATACTTATATTCTAACGTGTGATAGAAATATACAAATAATAAAAATATGCATATTTCCCTATCTGGTCTGGGTTTAAAAACGATTTTGCAATTTATCTATGGACTTCTTAACTTTGTTCTGAAATCAGTATATGTATAAAAGTTTAAATAGGTAAGTGTTATAAACAAGTTTGCATCCATATCTAAAAGGTCTTAATATAATATTAACATTATGTTAAAAATATGCAAGATAAAACGTAATTTCAAATATTTCGAAACTCTCATACGGACGTTAAAACGATATTAATGTTACTTAAGGGAAAACGATTTCTGCATTCAAGCAACCACGTAGTAACGAAGCATGCAAGCGTAATATTTGACAACATTTTAACGAGTTTACGCTTGCAATTTTAACGAAACTGCACTAAAGATTTTTAATTTTCTTTTTTTTCAATGATATTGGAAAGAAACAAGCAGACGCTTTCCTAATGGTAAAATAATCACTCCAACTTGAGACTTAATGTTAATGTTGTTAAATCACAATAATGGCAAGGTATCAACTTTATCAAAATCAACTTAGAAGTATGTATAATAATTTAAATGAGTCGAACGTATTACCTCGTCCTTTTCTCGAAGTCGGTTAATAATATAAGTACACACATACATACAAACATATCTCCACGCCAAGTCTCTCACAAGTTAGGCAGAGAATATCTAGTGTCAAACCTCACGATCCCGGTAGACCTGTCTGGCTTCATCTTGGCTGTCCACATTCTTAACCCTTTTCATACAAACATGCCGGTTCCAGCGACTCTTGACACCATTTTCGGATAACACCCTAGCGATTTGGCCGTGGAGTCTGTAGTCTAGCGGTTCAGTTGTTGGACTTGACTACATGAGGTCCGGGTTCGAATCCCGGGTCGGGCAACAAAAGTGTTGCTCGGGATTGGAAATGAAAATATATACATATATGTATAAATAGGTTATATGACCACGATATCGTCTGCGAATCGAAGGTGAGTGATGTACTCGCCATTGACATTGATGCCGAGTCTTTTCCAGTCCAGAAGCTTGAAGACATCTTGCAGTGCAGCAGTAAACAGTTTCGGAATTTCGGTACTTTTTATTGGATCTAGCAAATAAAGTATCTTCACACCTATATCCCCAAAGAGGTAGGCAGAGTCACAACCAGGGCACCCACGACTAGCCGAAGACGCTAAGTCCTACAATGTGATAGGTGGCAAGATTATCGCCAACTGGGCAAATATACAATCCCGAGCAACATTTTTTTTAGGAAATTGGAAAAAACCGAATTTTCTTTATGTTGCCCGACCTGGGATTCGAACCCGAGACCTCATGCAGTCAAGTCCAACAACTGAACCGCAAGACCACAGAGGCGAAAAAAAAATAATTTTTTATTGTCTTCTATAACGTATTCTGAACTTATGGAAGTCCACAAGATGATACTCAACAAGTTCTCCCTTACGCCGTAAAAAGAAAAAAAATTCAAGAGCCCTCGTGCCTAAAAAGAAGGAAAATTTATTGTTTATGTCCCCTTGACCTTTCGAGTATCAGTGTACTTCTGATATCGGCTCATACATTTTTCCTGTTCCACATTTATTAACTGGTGGAAGGTTAAATGAGGGAAGCAAAATTTATTTGAAAATAATAGTTACATAAGTTTTAAGCAAATTATTTTTTATATCGTGATCTAGCGGTCCGCCGTCGGACTTAACTTCTAAAGGTCCCAGGTTCAATCCCCGGGTCGGGCAACAAAAAAATTAGAAAATGTATATTGTTTTCAATTTTCGAACGAAATGATCTTGCCCGGGATTGGATATGTACCTGGTGGTCGATAGGCTTGCCACCTATCACATTGTGGGACTTAGTGTCTTCGGCTAGTCGTGGATGCCATGGATGTGCGTCTGCCTACCACTTCGGTGATAAGGGCGTAAAGATACTAACTGGCTTTTCTCTTTTATTTTTTGGAAAGGAAGTGTTTGTTTTATTCATCCACAGTATTATAATAAACGCGGTACTAAATGCTTGACTAATGAAGTATTTGAGTCTACAAAAAAACAATAAAGGGATTTTCCAGTATTCCGGGAGTTCCAGTAGAAGTGAAAACTTGAATATTAACGTTGTACACCACTACATATAAAACGATGGTGCTTTTTGCTGTATGTCTTTACGTATGCTTATATCTTTAAAACTACAACACGGATTTGAATGCGATTTGCACTGTTTCTTAAATCATTTATTCCTGTAGGATTTTTGGACAATACATTCTAATTAAATAAATAAATTTATCTGTACAAGTCACACAAATTGAATCTAACCCCAAAGTAAGCAAATTATATGCTTGTGTTATGGTTGTTAGTCAACGATTGTAATACATAGAAGTACATAAATAGATACCAGAATAAATTTAATAAACACCAAGACCCGGAAATGCAGACATCTAAATGTTTTTCACACAAATGCCTGCCCCCGTCGGGAATCGAACCCGAGCCTCGCGGTTGGTCGACGTAGCTAGGCGTGTACGCTAGCCACTCGACCAACGCGGCGATCAATTAAATTTTATTAAATTAAATCAAATGTGTAGTAGAAAAAAAACTCATAGTTTTTTGACGAAACCATCCAAAAAACGATTTTCTGCGCTGGCTAAACCGTTTAAAATAAGTACATCCAAATAATATGGAACTAACAAATAACAAACAAATAATATGGAACTAACTAAGGAAATGTATATCATAAAAAGGCCTAGAAAAACATGCTCTATAACAAATTATATCTATCTTTTAAGGTTGACTCATAGGGTATAGTTAATTTCTAAAAAATACGCTTAATAACTACATCATTTTTATTTATATTTTAATGCTCCTAATCAATTTTTTTTAAATCTAAATAAATATGTAAGTTAGCTTGGCCATTTAATATAGATCAAAATCGCACGTTTTTTTTTTTTCATTTGATTGAGTACTTTAGAAGTTATCACAGATCAAAAATTCAAGCAACCAAAACATAGATTGGAGCGAAACGGCTGGCGTCGCCCTGCATACCCCTTGCGCTGTTCCTTGCTTATGAAAAGCCGCGGCCGCGCCACTCCGTCTTATGAATACCGGCGTTTGTTACGTGTACTACAGATACAAGTAAGGCGGGTCGTAGCCGAATACACGAACGGACGTTGGGAGATAATTCTCTTAGCAAGGTCTCGCCATCTCACATGACCTAAACTGGCCACTGGCGAAAATTCTATAAAACGATCCAAAAGCAGATGCCTCCGCTAGACCCTCCGCTAGTCAGACTAAATTTACTTCTCGCGCTTGACGATGCCGACAAAGCCTAGCCGACAATGTTCGGTCACAGTGTACCGTTTCTACTCTGGCGGCCGACTCGGAACATATCTGCGTCGTAGATACCTTAGTAGCGCGCAGAGCATCCGAATCTTCCCAGGACGATCCGTTACCTCCCACCGACCACGACGAAGTGAAAGATCTAATTAAAAATCTTCATAATATGAAGGCCCCCGGGACGAACGGTATCTCGAATGGAGTAATCAAATACTTGCCGCCCGCAATCATATACCTACTAGCAAACATCTTCAATCTAGTAGACAGTGCCTTTCCTGACAAGTGGTAAGAAGCCACCGTCATAGGAATTTACAAACCGAGAAGGCCCCGTAACGTGACGAGTAGCTGTCGGCCGTTCAGTCTTATTACTTCAATCTGCAAAATACACACAACAAGCATCTTATCCTTGACCGCCTCAAGACGGTCGTAGCCGAGAAACATTTGTAAATGGATGAGCAATTTGGTTTCCAGGCAGCCCATTCATGCACAAATTAAGTGCACCGCCTCACGGAGCACATATTGACGGCTTGAATAGACGTCTCTCTATAATCCGGAGCACTATTCTTCGACGTAGTCAAGGCGTTCGATAAGGTCTGGAACAACGGCCTTATCTATAAGCTCTACGAAATGGGCGTGTCAGACAGACTAATACTCATCAATACAATACAATACAATAACTGTTTTTGTTCACCAAATACAGAGAAATTACAAATACATCAAATAAAACTTAAACTATAAGATACACAAAGGCGGCCTTATCGCCAAGTCAGCGATCTCTTTCAGGCAACCAACTAATCATACGAGACTACTTATGCAATTGCAAATTCAGATAAAAACGAAATTCGATGATTACGAAAAAACTACAATCATCTGTTTCCTTGATGGCGCCAAAACTCCATACTATACAAGCTAATTCAAACTCATTTTAAGCACCACTAGATTAATGTGTCAAAAATCTTAGAACCTAAAATATGGCATTAAAATCCCACCATTTTTTTATAAAGTATCTTCAGTATCTTCACGTCCATATCCCCGAAAAAGTAGGCAGAGGCAAAACCGGGGCACCCACGATTAGCTGAAGACATTAAGTCCCACAATGAGATAGGTGACAAGCCTCTTGCCAACCGGGCACATATCCAATCTCGAGCAACGATTTTTTTTATTAGAAAATTGGAAAAACCTAATTTTCTTCTTGTTGCAGGACGCGGGATTCGAACCCGGGACCTCATGCAGTCAAGTCCAACAACTGAACTGCTAGACCACAGAGGTGACATTTTTTTTCATTCGGGTATCATTCCTGCTACTGAGGACGAATGACACCTTTTAGGTTTCTTAGAGCCGTTTTGTTTGTTAAAACATTCCCTGCGTTAAAGCTGTAAGCAATAAAAACATATCCCTCCATTTGAAGTAGTCGGGTGATAAAAGTAGAAAAGTTTTGCAACACAATTTCAGAATCGGTCTAACTATTTTAAACAATACGTAGCTTAATTTCCGGAACAGCTAAAGGAAATGGTTAAACTAATACAGGATAAGGGTAGAAGGTCAGTCTTTAATAATGAAAACTATTATCATTTTAATCTTTATTGTAAGTACTTTTATTGCTCCATTTTATAAATTCGAAAGTTTTCATAAATTGATGCTTATTACGATAGAACGGGTGGATGGGTTTAGATAAAATTTGAACGAGAGAAAGATAACGTTTTTAGGAAATAACAGACTTACCTATAGCTAAATGTAATTGATTTTTTTTCTGCAACAAGCCGGTTACTTTTTTTTAATATTTCAATTAATTTTATAAAATTCTATATCTTTTTCGCTACCGTAAGCATACAAATTTTATAAACGTATTATATTATAAATAATAGATAAAGATAAATATAAATAAAATTTTGACCTTTTTTACGCAATATAATTTTAATTTTTCGCAATATAATTTTAATAATATTTAGAAAAAATATCTTCACGCTCATACCCCCGAAGATGTAAGGAAGAGGCAAAAGCAAGCTAGCACCCACGACTAGCCAAAGAAACAATTTGATAGGTGGCAAGCCAATCGCACACTAGACACATGGGTATCCAATTCCGAGCATCGTTATTTTTAATATTCATAACATTATCACATTCATTTTTTTTAATATTCATATCTTCACGCCAGGTCCATTACGGTGGAGGCAAAGAGGATTGAGTACCAAATCTCACGGTCCTGGCAGACCCGCCTGGCTCTCTCCACATTTTTATCCTTTCCATATAAACACGCCGGTTTCGCAAATATAAAATATAGGTAGGTATATAAATTTGAAAACACACATTTTCTATTTCTGTAACCTGACACGGTATAATATCAATATTAATCACAGGTTTTCGATTTTGAATGTATAGTTTTTAGGTCATCAGTATAAACAAATTAAGATAAATAGAATCCTTCTTCTGGTCACAGACTGCTTGCATGCCACATTTGTCGAGGTCGGTAAACGAAGATCGATCGAAGACAAAAAAGCAGACGAATTTCCTGATGGTAAGAAATTCACGCCGCCAGAAGACACCAAAGGTGGTAAAGGTGCGCTGCCAACCTGAGGTTGGGATTTTAAGCTGCGAGCAAAAGTAAGTTTACCGGCTACCTTATCCTTTGCTTTGGAACAAGCACTGACGTTATGGCAGCAGGAATAGATAAGGCGGTGGTGGTTCCGGTGTTAGTGACGGTAAGCCTATGCTCGCCTTTTACGAGCTGCCTGGCAGGAAGGCAGATGGTCTATTCTGAAAAGGAAACCGGACCAACTCGGGGACTCTCTGTAAACGTGTCTGTGTGCGTGTGTGCGTGAGTTCATGCGTATGCGTGTGTATATGTGTGTTTGTCTGTGGCATTAAAACTACAAAAATAGCTGATTTCAATTTGAATATTTTTTATTTTATATCTGCCGTAATCGAGATATTTACATAAATGCTAAATTACAGTTAAGATTTTGTCGGATGTTAATTTTTTAATTGTATGATAATTAATTATTACATATATATATTTAGTGCGGTGTAGAGTATAAAAGGAGGTGTATGCAAGTTTTTCTTACTAAACTATTACAAAAAGGAAATAAATGAAAGTTTAAGAATTCACGGAAAATATGTTGCTATCGCCAACAATGTGTAGTTTAATTTCCGAGACAGCTAAAAATCTCTGCTACGGCGGGATCAGAGAGAAAGGTCAGCCTCGATGATGGAGCCAATTCTATAGAAATGTAGATCTCTAGTTGCAAATATTGGAAATTTTATTCTAGGAGATTGACATTTAACTTAGTTTTCTCTGTCATGTCCTGTATGAAAATAAATGCATAAACTTCATGTTTGCATTCTATTTTGAATTTCTTGGTTGAATCATTTTAAGGGGAAAAATTTCATTAGCAAGTTTATTTTTTTAACCGCGACGAAATAAGAGGGGTGTTATACGTGTAGGTAGATGTCTCTGTGTGCGTGTGAGCAACATTTGTTTTTCATGTTACTAATGAAATATTATTGTTAGCCTTTCAAGAACTAAATCAGCTAATCGTAAATGTGTTTTCATTTGAATAAATGCAGTTTTACTTTAAACATTTAGTGGATAAGGGCCAAATATATCTTATTTTTAGCAAATTTTTTAGGGGACAGTAATAAAACGGAAGGTAACAAAATCGTAAGGCATAGTTCACAAAGATGTAATTATAATCAAACATTTTTTTATGAGTACCTAGTATCGAATATTTCTGGTAAATAAACACATCAAGACTGTCTAGGGATATTTTTAATTTACTTAATTATCTCAAAATTTATTGATGATAACATCTAACATGCACATATTTTTATAAAACCTCTTTGAACTTATTATTTTGCGTTTTTTATGTATCAATTTTAGATTGAAATAAAAAAAAAAACGTAAAGTAATGGTAAAACTAACAATGAATGTTTTTCTCAAGAAACTGTGAAAAATAAGGAACTTTAAACATTTATGTGATAAATAAGTAGTCTGTATGTAAACCCACCCATGACATTTATATTTTTTTTAATTGCGAGTTTTCATACTTTGGATTTAGTTATCTAAGTCTTGCTGCGGTATACCGGCTAAAATGCAAAAAAAGTTGCTCTTCTGTCTCAATCTTTGCAGGAAAATTCTTCAAAACTCTTCTCTGGAGCATGTCCTACGTATGCTTTATAAGAGTCTCCAAAATCTAATAAACAAAATTATTGCGCCGGCCCTGGGTTTTGTTGACCTATCGTTTTCATATACTGTGTTTAAATCACAGAGTAATGTAATAATTCTTCAAAGTTTAAATTATCATTATCATATAATATAGACCAAGCTTTATGCTGTAGGTTTTGTTACTTTGTCATTCCGTCTATATGTTACGGTAAATGTAGTAAGAAAACGGAAGTAACATATTGAGACCTACTTTCATTCGAAAAAATGTACCAATTCAATTTCAATTCTAAATAAATAAAATTAAACATTTTAAGATTCGTCTGAAAATTACATATACTCGTATGATATTCATTTATAAAAATGTGTTCTATAGTAAGATATACTGGAATAACAAACCTGACCATAAAATTTTTCTTCGGTTCAGCCGGTTGCACAAACCTTCGCATACCGCCGAAAGAAGACAAAGTTAATATAAGTTTTGTAAATAGCCGTCATTTACTGTCGACGTTGTAATTTTTTTCAATAACAACTAAAACTGTTTGGTAGTTAATCTATTTAAAACTGTGGTAACAAAATCGAAATTTCCGGAATTTCAAAACTTCGGGGACAAGCAACATTAAATCATTGCTTAAAATTTTTTAAGTATTTAGCAAAAATGAACCCAAGAAGCTGTTAAATAATTTTCATTTTACATAAATAACAAAACAAGTCAAGGGAAAACCTAGACTAAGAGCAGAATAATTTGACTTAAAGTGTGTCATCCGACCTGGGGACATACAAAAAAATGAGGATTCACTTTAATAAATATTTTTTTACAAAAAAGTGGTTGTTTTATATAATTTCAATTTATAATAATGAAAAAGTATGAAAGTTTGTTTACTAACTACAAAATAAATCAACTTGATATTAATTTCAAGTAGTTATTATTAAATAACTACTTGAAATAAAAAATATATGATTTGTGGGGACATGCCAAAATGACTGTTGTGCCCAATTTTTGAAACTCCTCAGCTACAGAACGGCCAGGTTTTCCAGATGTTGTAATATGTTTTTCCCCGTAAAAATTTTAGAACATAGCTCACCGCAGTGTAGTATAATATATTGAAAGTAGAATATAAGCAAACAAATGGTTTTATTGTATGAATCGCCTCTGTGGTCTAGCGGTACGTCGTCAGACTTGACTTTTCGAGGCCCCGAGTTTGATCCCCGGGTCGACCAATTAAAAAGCTACAAAACATGTTTTTATTTTCTAATACTTAAAATTTACAATTTAACGTAACGTAAAAGCATTATAAATAACCTATTCCATCTTTTTTAAAAGCAAAAACAAAACACATGTCTAAACTTAGATTCTCAACCTACAACATTCTGCCAGGTCATCCACTTCGTCGATATTCCACATGGTCGGATATTTTGTAATGCAATCCGAAATATTATTTCATTTTATATATCTTTATATATAAAACAAAGTCAAGATTGTTACAACACTTATAACTCGAGATCTGCTAGGCCAATTTTCATGGTTTTTGATTCGTTGGATTTGTCTTTGCTCCGAATAGCAGAATACACCTTAAAAACCAAAAAAAATATGAAATATGAATCGTCTATATCTTCTTCAATAACCGATTAGGCTCAAAATTTATGGAGTGCAGCTGATTTTATCCTGTACAACAGTGGGAAACTAAGAAAAACGACATTTTAATTTTTCTCATACAATCTGAACGGGCGGAACGAAGTTCACCAGAACAGCTAGTTTTATATATATTGTGCCTCAAAACTCATTAAAAAACTAAACAAAAAAGTTTTGGCATTCACAAACACGATACCAACGCTTACGAAATTTTTAATTTTATTATTAACGAAAAATTTTCAGATTATCACCTTATTTTCAGTGATGCTACTAAACATAACAATAATAGCCATGTTGGTGTTGGAGTATTTCACAAACAATACAGGGTTATATAAAAAATAAAGTTACCACCAGAGTCATCTATTTTCTCAGGAGTGTGCATAGGCGCTTATGAAGCAGTAGAATATATTATATCGTTATTTAAACTTACTATATAATATTTTTTACAGATTCACCATGCTAAGCACATTGAAAACCATGAACCCTTCTCACCCCTTCTTTTAAAAAAATCGAATAACAAGTTATATTAAATAATATATAAAATTCGGAAGTGAGTTTTGAGGCAATATTATTTCAATACACCTAAATATTCACATAACAATTATCATGAGAATGTATGTAAAAGATGCAAGAAATACGAATTCCTTGGTGCAGTTTCTTTGAAATTGCAAGCGGTAACTCGTTAAAATGTTCACAAATATTAAATTGCACGCTTCGTCACTACGTGATTGCTTGAATGAAGATATGACTTTCGTGCGAGGTAACATTAATGTGACTTTATCAAAGCGCCTCTGAGAGTTTGCTATATTTGTGTAATAATATATGAGCAGCATTATTTAAGTAAAGTTGCACGTTAGATAATTACTAAGCATATAGATATTCTTTATTACTTATTTAGGCTTTTGATAGATGAACATGCAAATAATCGACTTCTATAATCATGGTTAATTTCAAAATAAAAGAAATAGGTTCCATATTAAATAATAGGCCCAGGAACAAAAGTTGTGACACTAACACAAATGTACTAAGTTTTTGATTCTGAATAAATAAATAAATAGTTCTTCTTGTTTTTAACAGCCTAAGACAGCAAATAAGACACGGCTCTCTTGACACCAAGCGGCAAACATTGTTCTCCAACTATTTATTATTTGAAAGTAACTGAATAATATACGTAAAATATGACAATATTTAAAGTTGCCTATACAAATGCGGCCTTATATCGCTTTATCGACACTTTAACACTTTAATATTATTTTATAAAAATGTGTGTTTGTCTGCAAAATTATATCTTCTAAACGAATGAACCAATTTGATCTGGAAATTTTGTTTGAAGGATGGTTCGTAGCTATATTTCTAGTAGTTTGTGTAGGGGCTATTGAATATTTTTTGTTTTATGAATAGGTATACACTAATTTATGACCTTTATAGTGTACGGTACTTTTTAAAGGACAAGAAGTTTATATAAAATAAGTCGTTTTAATAAATGAAGTAAAAGAAAAAGGAAATAAAAGTTTTCAGGATCCCGTAGTAGATGTTGCTATTACAAACAATGCGTAGTTTAATTTCCGGGACAGCTGAAGACAATGGCTGCGCTGGGACATGAGCGGAAGGTCATTCTCGAGTGATGAAGCCACTGCTACGATAATGTAAGAGACTGCAAATCATGGATATTTAATTCACGGAGATACATTCAACTTGGCGATCTCTCACGTGTCTTATGTATGAGTTTGTGACGTCAGCGAACGTAATATGCAATGATAAACTACATGCATTTTAAAACGAACAGTCTCATTTCAACAATTTTTGAGTGCAATGTTAAACATGACCTCAGGATGCGATATCCCCACCTCTCGCTAGTAAATTATGTTACTGGATTATTCTGCTAGTTAATCCTGTCCTATTAATATTATAAATGGGAAAGTTTGTTTGTTACTCCCTCACGTAAAAACTGCTGAACCGATTTTCATGAAATTTGGCACACATAAAGGGTAACTTGGATTAACTTAAAGGTTAGTTTTATCCTAAAATATGTTCCTGTGGGACCAGTGAACGCGCGGGCAACGCCGCAAGCAACAGCTAGTAAGTCATACATAGGTCGTAAGTTACTAATCGGTTAAACTGGAGTAGCAGAGTAGTAGTAAGTTGCTAATCGCCTTACCAATACCTTCGTTTGTCAGTGCTCGTCGTCGTCGTGTAGGGACTAGTTTTAAATAAATATCTAATGCATTTATTTGTTACTTATTTAAAACTAGACGACTCGGCGAACTTCTTTGCACTCGATATTCTTTGCCCACCGTGCAGGTGGACTTTGAGTGAAGATATGTATATTCAGGTATAATGGTATAAACCTTTCACATTTCTCTACATTCCGGATTTGTTTATGTTATTTAGTCACGGTGTACCAAATGTTGTTATGTCTGTAATTTCCGAACTACAAAACTTCCAAGTTGGAAAAAAATACGGACAATGTGTAAAGACACATGTCTACTTTAAAACAAAAATGAAATCCAACACAACGTTGATGGATTACAGCCCAATTTACATTTAAACATTTACCTTTCTCCCACAGGAACCCTTTTAGTAAGCGGAATATAAAGTATCCTATAACCTTCCAGACATAAAAAATTAAAAAAAGTTTATAATATGTGTTGTGCTGTCCGTTCTATAAAATCCAGAATTCACTTTTCTGCAGTTTTGTTATAATTACAGATATCTATACATATGCAAAGAAGATCGTATTGGTAACACTATTAATAACTCAAGAACGGCTAAAGCGATTTGGCTGAAAATTGATAGAGAGGAAGCCTAAAACCAAGAATTGGCCATAGGATGCTTTTTATTCCGTTCTACTGCAAGAAAATTAAAAAAAATATATTTTCCCATACAAACTGAATGGGTGGAACGGAATTTGCCGGAACAGCAATATTTGCTTAAAACATATTCTTGTAAAAGTTTAAATAAGTGATATAAAAAATGAAACTAGGTAAACATTGTGTCTACATTGCGTTAAAAATTGGTAGATAAGATTTAATATTCAAATAGCCGACCAACATTCAAACGCTTTGACAAAGTCACATAAATGCAGTTTACTTTGAGGGGAAACGATTTCTGAATTCGATCAAGCACATAGTGACGAAACGTGCACTTCAATATATTTTGAGATAAATCGAGTGTTACTCTTCTCGGCTAGTATTATTTATTCGTTTATTTTTATCGATTCCCAAATACATACACAGTAACAGTGAGATTAGAGAAAAAGTGGGATTTAAAGAAAGTGTTGGTGTTATAATGGGAAATGGCATGCTCCGCTGGTTCGGACTCATGGAAAGAATGACAGATGAAAATTGATAAAGCAGATAAATAATACGAATATGGATGGATGTAGGTACCCGGGGAGGCCTAGGACAGCTGAAACTGGCGTGTTTGTATGAAAAGGGTAATGAAAGTGGAGGAAGCCAGGCAGGTCTACCAGGATCTTGAGGTTTAGCACTCGATACTCTCTGCCTAGCTCGTAAGAGACTTGGCGTGGAGATATGTTTGTATGTATGTGTGAACTTATATTATTAACCGACTTCGAGAAACTTCTAAATCGATTTTGATAAAGTTGATACCTTGCCATTATTGTAATTTAACAACATTAATAGAAACATTCGATTTTTTTTGTACAAAAAAAAATATTGACCATCCAAATGTTGGGAACGCATCATTACAAGTTTTTGTGTCTCTACTTGGAGTGAAATTTTTACCATTAGGTCTGCTTGTTTGCTTCCAATATCATAGAAAATAAATAGAAAATTAAAAATCTTAGGTGCAGTTTCGTTATAATTGCAAGCGTAAACTTGTAAAAATGTTGTCAAATATTAAAGTGCATGCTTCGTCACTACGTGGTTACTTGAATACAGAAATCGTTTTCCCTTAAGCAGCGTTAATATCATTTTAACGTCCGCGTGAGATTTTTCTGAATATTTGAATATTATATTTTATCTTGTATGTTTTTAACGTAGGTACTGTTAATATTATATTTAAACCTTTTAGGTATGGATGCAAACTTGTTTATAACGCTTACCTATTTTCGTAATATCCGTTATTTTGCTAACCGAGAGGTCGGATTTAGGGAGCCACCAGAGAACTAGAGAATACATTATTTATATGGATTGAACCAGATGAAGTGGCTGAAACTCGACTTGGTGCTGCATTCTGATTACTGGGTGAAATATTCTGTGTTTTTTTTGTAACATTGGAAGGCAAACAACCAGACGGATTTCCTGATGGTAAGAAATTCTCGCCGCCTTGAGACACCAAAGGTGGTAATGGTGCGTTGCCAACCAGAGGCCGGGATATTAGGCCTCGAAGTAAGTTTACCGACTACCTTACCCTCCGAACCGGAACACGTCATGACGTTATGGCGGCAGGAATAGGTAAGGCGGTGGTACCAATCCGGGTGAGTCGCTGCGAAACTCTACCACCTAGTAGGATGTCACGGTGTTAGTGACGGCAAGCCTATGCTCGCCTTTTACGAGCTGCCTGGCACAGGAAGGCAGATGGTCTATTCTGCAAAGGAGCCCGGACTAACACGGGGGAGGAGCCAAAACACTTACACACTTTTACACACTTTTCGGCGTTTGTTGTGAGAAAAAAATCTGTGTCATCGAGACTGACAGCAACGTCTTTTTTGACTGCCTAATGTGTTGCTATATTCGCGATTCTTAAAACTTGACCTAATTCCACGCCAATGATGTGATATGGTAGTAGTGTATGTGTTTTTGGGGAGATTTGCGTATATCGTTGTTATGGGATGTTTGGTATCCCTTCATAACGGGATCTCCAAAACCTAGAGGAACGTCAACGGCTGGATTGTAGACCACAATGGATACAAGCGTCGCTTTAGTATTTTTTCAAGTATTAGGCCACAAACTGGATCTGGGCGGCGGCGAGAGCGGCGCGATCTAACATATGATTCTTATTGAAGTGAACTGGATGTCAGCGGAGCGGGCGCGGAGCGATCTGGCCGCTGACTTCGAGTTCGGCCATAGCTCGCCTCGCCCGCTCCCGCCCCGCTTTCGCCGTCACCCCGCAATCGCTGAGATCCAGTTTGTGGCCTTTAAGTATAAGCTGTGTTACTTCATGACTATTCGAATGCACAAATCATTTACCTTCTGAGTCTACTTATTTTGATAGGGGTTCTAGACAATTGTTAGCAATGGTTGTAAAGATTTGTTACGCCTAGACCGTATTTTTAATAATAATCGGAAACTGGAAACCAATTTTTGTCCAAGGTTACCTTTGTCGGAAAGTATGTGTTTAGAACGTCTTTAACAATTAAATTATCATTTGAAAGCAAAATTTTGTTTATTACTATATTATGTGACTAGCTGACCCAGCAAACTTCGTATCGCTTGACATTAATGCTTCGACAGTAGCGCAGTCTGTCGGATCCGATGTGAAACATTCCAAAATTAACAACGACTTATTAAAAAAAATATTAAAAAAACATTTTCCAGGAGACCAAATTGTGAATCTAAACCATTCTCGATTTCCCTTGAACACGCACAAAAACTTTCATCAACATCGGTCCAGCCGTCTAGAAGGAGTTCAGTGACATACACACTCACAGAAGAATTATATATATAAAGATTACGCAGCGAATAACACGGCACTCATGGATATGAGCGATAGTCGTTACCTATAGACAACATAGATGTTGTAGGTGTGACGCTGAGTTTTGGCCGAGTTGTTAATCAATTATTATGCAAGCTTAACGGGTACCTGTCACTGTCACTAAGGCGACAGGAAAAGGTGAGGCTTTAAATTCTTGTCAGGACGATTTACAGCAGGGCACTCTGTCACCAGTGGTATTGATAGTACCTAATGACCGATTTACCATTTGCTCGGCTTTTACGAGTTGTCTGATTTGAATGGAAGATGGTTTGTTCTACATAAGAAACTCGGACACAGGGAAGTATACATATTTCTATTACTTAATTTTTCCTATTACACTTTATAATATAAAAATAAACAAGACACAAATGGCTGAAAAATGTATTATAACTTTTCTGAATTCTATTAAATTACTCGTTCGTTTTTTACATAAATAATATTGTACGTCTGAATAAAATCATTTTTCGTATTACAAAAGTAGAGAGCATTGAGTTGATCCGTTTAATAAGAATATTTGAAAAGTCAAATGTCTGAACAGCATTTCAAAAACATTGGTGCAATTTCGTTAAAATTGCAAAACGGAATCTCGTTAAAATGTGCACAGTGCAATATTAAAATGCACGCTTCGTCGCAAAGTGGTTGATCAAAAGCAGAAATCGGTTTCACTCAAAGTAAGCTGCATTAATGCGCTTTATCAAAGAGACCGCATATGAGTTTGCTGACTATTTGAATGTTAAATTTTATCTGAGCAAGTAGCATTATGACATTTGACTTGGAGCTTTTCAATAACATTTCATTTAAGTTTTATGTTAATGTGTTTGCAATAGTTAGACCAGAGGAAGATAGAGATAATGGAAATTGAAGATGGTTTTGGTGTAAAGATAAGAAAAGGGATGCTACGTTAGATCGATCATGCGAGAAGAATAGCAAATGAAAGACTGGCAAAACAGAACAATTCGATGTGGATTGTTATACCTGCGGAGATTTAGCTCAACAGTCTATGACCAGTTCCACTAGGGTGGTTTCTCGAGTCTCTGAAACCGCTTTACTTTATTAAAAAAATGAATGTGACAAAATCTTGACAGGTCTGATAGGAGTCGTGAGATTTGGCATTCGATACGCCTTGAATACTTATTAAGATATATATGTATGTGTTATTGAAACCTAGTGATTAAAGAAAAACATATTTCTTTAAAATTTCAAACTTCTAATTAGGAAGTTCTGGCAGATTAGGAACCTGGCTTAAATAAATAATGTGATAAAATAAAAAAATTAAAAACTACCGACTACTCCATTTTCATATGCGAATGATATTATGCAAATAGTGTTCGATATAACTTTGAAATCAGTAAATTTATGGAAATCCGAAAATCCGATAAACAAAACTTTCAATTCAAACTGGGAGTCAACTAGTTAGTAGTTTCAGCGCTAATTTA
>NJDD01011959.1:0-10527 GCA_002245505.1 Calephelis nemesis
AAAGATTAGCCCTACTTGGTGGCCGCTTCACTCTGCTGTATCATTCATGTACGTGTGTGCATTCTGATTATATTCATTTACACTTACTCATGCCAATTCAAGTCAAGACCAAGATATTGTATTCTACCACATAAATGATAGTACCTTCATACTGATAATAAAGCAATTCGTGCAAAATTATTCCCTAACCATTCCAAAATATCAAAAATGCACAACGTTAATAATCAAGTTTTCACTTCTGTCGGCACTCCCGAAGTGCCACCCGATTTTTTGAGCTTCGTCTACAATAATTACTAATTCCATGCAAATATCGGAGACTCTGAACATCATTTTCGGATAATACCCGTACGATTTGGTTGTGGATAATAACCCTGAGTCTCCTTCGGTAAATACAACCATACACAATCGCTCGCTGTCATCCTTTTCATACGACCGAACCAACGAATAAATAAATGAATATCCCTGGCTGGCTAAAAAAATCTAACCCCAAATTAAGCAAATTATGTGCCTTTGTTATGGGTGTTAGTCAACGATACTAATTGATAGATAAACCTTAATACAATACCAGAATAAAGATTCCATAATAAATGTAATGAACACCCAGACCCGGAAATGCAGACATCTAAATTTTTATCACACAAATGCTTGCCCCCGCCGGGAGTCGAACCCGAGTCTTGTGGTTAGCCGAAAAAACGAAGCGTGGCCTTTCTCATTTTGACACCAAAACTTATTTATGTTTCACTTTGACCAAGATTCTACAAAGACTTGAATGACTATAGTGACCGCATTGACATTTTAACACTGACACACTTATTTATAATAACTTGATTTTTTATATTCATTAAATTTAAGTTTAATGAGAATGTATCTCGTTGTTTTCTGTTTTGTTTTGTTATTTTCACACAATGATAAATTCACGATAGTCCAAATTCTGAGTATTCACTTAAATTACCTCAGCTTTAGGTTGTTAACGATCAAAAAACCCTCATGCCTTTTACTAATTCTATAATGATATTTATTTTGTGACCTGATAAATCCTGGACCGCTCTCTAATACATAATCTCATAAAGTGCAAATAAAGAAAAAAATATACTTGTAACAAGTTAAAATTTTACTAAAGTAGCAGAGCGGTTAAATGTAAATAATCTTAAAATAAATCTTTCCACAGCAAAATTTATTGAACTTAAAGCACATTATAGAGTGACCAAATACGAGTAGTAGCTTTTAAATTATACTTCAAAAAAATGATACTAAATATAGATAATGTAGAATTTACAATCTTTCTAGGAATAAAAATTAATAAATTTTGTAATTGGAAAACGCTTATTGATTCAATTTGCAAGAATGTCAGATTGCAAAATGGAAGAATTCACACCCATGATAAGCTAATAGGCATTTATGTCTGAAACTTCTTATTCTTCTCAACACATATACAAACCTATCAGTTTTAGAATCTTTAGTGTTCAAAAGAAATGTTTACTCGTATACACTTCTTTAGAACTCTAAAGATTCTAATTAATTCTACATAGTGTATTGTTAATCAGTTACATTCATGCAAGCCACTTTTGATGATGACCAGGGGCCCTACCGTGAACGCTTATAGCAGTATTATTTCCATCGTGCTAAATGTCTACCTTTATAAGCAACTTTATGGTATACGTCATAAGGTTGTCTTTCTCGACTGACAATTAGTATTGTTGAAATAGTACTGTTTTAAGAGCTTATGGTAACCCCCCTGGTCAAAGTCGCGGGGAGGCGCTGGATACAAGCAGCTGGAGACCGTGACTTGTGGCGCTCTTTGGGGGAGGCCAATGTCCAGCAGTGGACGTCCTCCGGCTGATGATGATGATGATGATGAAGCCACTTTTTAAGACTGTGCCGACCAAATAGCAGACGCGACATAGATGAAAATTGCAGAAAATTAAAATGCAGATTTTTAAGAACAGATTCATCTGAAGTAATAATGTCTACAAAATATTGGGAAATACATGAAATCACTTAAACGCAACGCAATTTTGTATGTTTTTGTAAACTCATTGATTCCATTCAAAAAACTATACTTACCACATTGTATAAAATTTGCTTACAAATATTGTCGCTAAATTGTCCTTAAAAAAATTATGTAAGTACATTTTAAATGCGTAAATACAGTATTTTAATCATAATAAGCATAACAGTGACTGTCGTTTTTACACTTTTTGCTCAGAGCAGTCAGATTAAGTGACTCAAATCACTTGTTTAAATATATCTTGTCGGTATGTGTATTTGTAAAAAATATCATCATTTGTTTCAAACCAATGCTGAAGTCCTAGGTTTTAGGGTGCAAAAACTTAATATTTACAAAAACAATGTATATTGCATATCCAACCAAAATCCTGACAATGATTTCAAAAGAGGGTATTTGACTTACTGTTAGAGAAAACATATCAAAATATTTTTTTTTTGCAGACAATAATAAATAATAAAATATATTTTGTAATAATTGCAAACATTGGAAAGTTTGTTTTGCCGTTTCTTTTCCTGACTAGCTGGGTTTGTAAAAGGTTCTAGTTTACGGTAGGTAGGGTTAATAATAATTGTTTTTATAACAACTTTTTTAAAAATGATTTAAAATACATGTAATTAAACAATTTTTTTTAAAATACTAAAACATTTGCACATCACAGGTTGGTTTGTTTTTTCAACACACATATTCCGCAAATTAATATCTTCTATTTTTGCTTGAAGTATAAACTTAATCTGGGCACCAAAAAATATTAGAGCATTGTTATATAAATAAACTAGCGGGCCGCCCCGGCTTCGCACTTTTATGAAATATACATTTCCTCCTCAATTGACCTTCCTCGTCAATCTCTTTATCTATTAGAAAATCCACATCAAAATCAGTTGCGTAGTTTTAAAGCTTCAAGCGTACAAAGGAACATAGGGACAGAGGAAGCTACTTTGTTTTGTACTATGTAGCGATTCAAGGATATTTTAATTAAGGAGTTTTTTAATTTCTCCTCTGGGAGCTATCAAATAGCAGATATGTGTTAATCGTATCAATATACATTGTTTTGAGTAAGTATTCGGTGAAAACAAATAACCGCAATCCGCCTGCACGGCGCGGCTGCGGTCGAGCGGCGGTCCGCAGCTCCAACAATAAAGATTAACCCTACTTGGTGGCCGCGCCACTCTGCTCATGTAGTCTAGTGCATGCTAGATCTATTTACTTATGCACATCTTAAGTACTTACATCTACTAGTACTGTTCAATACAGTTTGTAAGTACAATTTAGATCTACAATTCTTAAGGCTTTGTAGCCGAATAGCGTAAAATAGAACATTTATAGATCTGACATGTTTATGCCCATCCGCATACCAAAACCACCTTAATTCCAAACTACTATAACTATACAATTTTAGAGCAAATAAAAAATCTGTACATGTATATACTTAACTATAACTAGCCACAATTTTTACTCATCATGACTATACATGCGGGTTTATAAATAAAATATTTTTTTTCATAGTTAATTCTTTGAAAATAGACGTTTTAAAAAATTAAACCCTCTAACTTTTAATATACAAATACTATGAAAAATAAAGCTATTTTTTCGTGTCAAAAAATATCAATGTACCTAGTAATCTCAATATTATTTAAACATAATATATGCTTCGTACTACGGAACACATGTCCATTTTATTTTTCCTTTAAATCGTAGATACGGCACTGCCCTTGTGACCAATCCGTCGCTATAAAAAATATCGCCTAAAACCTATTTTACAGTCGACCCTAGAATGATTTATGATCTGTTACCAAACTTTTATCTAACCGATGGAACATCTCATTACGAGATAAATCAATTTCAAATAAAGTAGTAAGAAATTTGAAAAAAAGAAATGATACATCGTTAATGTTTTAGTGATGGCAGATGTCGATGTTTACTTATACAGTATTAAACTTGAAGTTTATTTTAAATTGTTACAGAATTAAGATTAATCTTACGTTACGATTTTTATTTACGAGTTTTTACCTAATTTAAAGTCTGACTTTATTTAATGTTAAATCAAATCAAATAAAAAAATATCGCTGTAATTTTAAAATTCGTAACTGGATCGAAACGCGGCCATCTATCAAAGAAATATCTTTTTAACATTTATTTGTTTTATTTCTCAAAACTAAGATTGGACTTTCTCAATTAATAACTCTTAACATTATTTGTGAAACTTTAAATTAAATTTAAACTTTAAATTACTTTAAATTAAATATATAATGTTTATAGACTAATACAACATAGACTGAATACAAGCCGCATAAATTATTTGATTGATTTGTTTGATTTTACTAGAACGAATGTTATAAATACATTTAATTGTATAATTGTGTAATAATCAGGTACTTATTTAATTTTTTGAGAAAATTCAAGCGCTGCCATATAAACAGCTATGAAACAGTTCAGTTTTAAACAACCGTAGTAGCTGACTAAAACTGAACTACAAAAAATTGTTGTAATTAAAAAAAGAGACAATCAGGAGTAACTTGATGAGAAATGGTCACTGGTGCCCATGGATACGAGCAACTCTCTTAACGCCATAGATACTTAATTAGTTTTTGTACTGCGAGCAATCTCGATATCGATAATTCAAAAACAGCCATAATAATTGCTGCAAGTAAATGAATTATATTTTTATTTTAACGTTTAATGTCAAGCGGTTAAAGTTCAATTTAATAAATTACATTTTACATGTTAAGGGTCTTTGCTCATTGTGTTTCATTAATCGTAGCGCTTCTCACTTCAAATATTTGACAATTAGAAATTAAATCAAAGGCATTGGCGAGAGTTACAGATAAACATTCTAAGAGCCACTTGCACATTCCCGGGTTACATTTAACATTGCTTTAAACTGTCAAATATAAGGAGATTTAACCCTAGTTAGACGCTAACTTAGTGTTAAATACTTAACCCAGGAACGTGCAAGTGGCCCTAATAAGTTGCCAAACCTAAATGAAATAGTACTTCGTCTTTGATTTCACTTGCTTGATCGATTACTTTCGTACTTTTACTACTACTTTGCTACTATTTAAGCAGGAAATGAAAGAAAAATTAAACACTTCGACTTTACCTAAAATTCAGATTTTTCTCAATCTCCACATACATTTGACCCTATAGGCCTTCGGCTGGCGACGCTTTTGGAGGCACGTTTGTAATGTAGCTGAAAAATTCAATCTTCAATTATTAAAAACTACAAATTGCATATTACATTATTATTATCAGCGTTGTGAAACTGCAAAAAAATGGGATATGTGTTTGTTTATCTAGCACTAGACCAGTGATTATATTTTTAGAAAAAAATACTTTCACACCCATATCCCCGAAAACGTAGGCACAACAAGGGCACCCATGACTAGCCGACACTAAGTCCCACAATATGACAGGCGGCAAGTTTCAAATCAAATCCCGGGCAACATTACTTTTGAGATAAATAAAAATGCACATTTCCTAATTTTTTTGTTGCCCAACCCAGAGATCGAACCCTGCTCAAGAAGTCAAGTCCGACGCCGGACCGCTAGACCTACGAAGCTATTTTTCAGCGTCTCGAAAAAAGATTTTTTTGGTATTTTTATTACAAGATTAGTTTTGATGATTAATGTTTAGTAAGGTAGATCATGATTCGAAAGCGACCCAATATAAATTTGTCATTTATTAAAATGACAAAATAATAAATGACTTTAGCTTATAAAATGAACAAGCTAAAGTCATTTTGGTCAGAAAGATCAAAAGGTGATCACAAATCATAATGCTATTTTAAGATATCCAGCATTATCGCAATATCATTTAACCCTAATCTATGTTTGCTATTACAGAAGACAAATGGCATACAATACACATGTTCTTTAAAATCATAGATATGTCATTGATATAGCATTTTGTAAGTGATCACGCAAGCAACTAGTTTGTTTATAAAATCTTAAACGCTAAATCGTTAACGCAACGCATACGATTGTGTGTAGAGACCCCACAACGGTGTGTTGTAATAAGTAATAAATCTAACGGAGTAACGTGTGAGATGAAATTGATTTCATACTTATTGTTATTGATGATCCAGCGCATGAGAGGAATTTGTTTACTAATTTGTCTGGTTACAGTTACAGTAAAAAATCCCTTGTTTCCAGCTTACGAGCTTCCAGCTTACGACAGACCTTACTGGTCCCATCGTTTCTACCTATGTAAAAGCAAAGTCTGGACTTTAAGGGATCTTGATCTACTGTAGTTTATGTGTATGTAGAGTGTGGAGTGCCAAACTTCACGATCCTGGCAGACCTGCCTGGCTTCCGCCATATTCATTACCCTTTTCTTACAAAGATACTCTTGACACCACGATCGGATTATACCGGAGCGATTCGATGCTGGAATATTAACCTTGTTCTCCCCGGGTACCTACATCCATCCACACTTGCATTGTAATTCTGCTTTGTCGAATTTCATGGCATTCTTTCCGCATGACCGAACCAGCAGACCCTTTTAACACCAAAACTGTCTTTTAATCCCACTCTTTGTCACGCGTTGTTACGAATGCGGTCAGCGAGCGTTACACCACAGATTTTCCCTGCTCACACATCCACGTTGTGCCATCTATCCCTGCTAAAAGCACAACCAAAGCACAAGCAAAATTGAGAGAGATTTTATATTTTAAAATAAAATACAAAGACTACCTTCCTACAAAGTTGATTACAAATGTAATTTAAATATGTGAAATTGACCTTGAAGACAATGTATAAAGAAATGCTGATTCATCTCAATACAGTCTCCAATGTCGGTAATCACAGATGATAAATGACATACTAACCTAAATCACAGAATTAGATAAATAACTAAAACGTTATTTTAAATACTAACTAGTCTCGGTTCCGTAGCCAAATAACAAATACGGAACCTTTTAATGGTCTAAGATCCGAAGCCAAATCGATTTTCACCAGCTAATAGTAGCTGTAACTTCAACAGTTTTTGCTCGGCGATGATAAATCAGTCAGTCAGTTTTATTCTGATCTAAAGTATAAGACGTTTAAAAAGTGAAGCAATTGAGATGGCAGCTAATAACCGAGGTTGCCAGGTATATACAGGTATACGGTACCAGTTACTCTTACATGATAGGATGATAAATAAATTATCAACGTAAATGGATGTTTTATTATGAATACGTTGATATAGGCTTGCCTACAAAAAAAAACGAAAAATAAAAATCGTTTTTAAGAAATAATTTAAAATATTCGAATTTTGTGGGAAACCTATGTTTAATGTCCTAAATTATTAATTAAATAAAATTATTAAAAAAAATTAACTTGCTATCACCACGGTAAGGGTCGATGTAGGTTCGGATCTATTATAAATGACGGACAGACGGACGAACTTATTGTGCATGTCCATCTGTGCCTACACCTGTTTCCCTATTATGATATTTATATAGGTACCTAACTGTAGATGTATTTTGTGAACCGCGTTACGATTTTTAAAGAAAAATACTAGAATTGAAACTGTTTTTTTAAACTAAAGATACACACACAGAAGGCACACACAGGGTATCTTAAACAAAGTAATTTAAAAATTTAGTTTTTAAAAACATATTTTTTTCAAAATCACTCGAAAGTAGTATTGCGTAACCTTTTTGTCTCTAACTTTAAAAATAAGAGATTGATAAATCTACAAAGAAATATGCTGTAGATTTCAATAAAGATTTAGATATGTCATATCTATCATCATATCTCGGTCATAATCATTGACCTCTAAGTATAGTCATAATACAGACAGACAAAAATATAAAAATGTTTTAAATTTGTTCTGCTTCTTATTATTAGTTGCCTGCATTAACTTTTTAATAGAATTGATGTTACATATATCGTAATTGTTTTTCAGGTGCCTTTCATTCTTTTTTTATCGTGAATGTTTCCTTTCTTCCAAATATTCTGTTCTTCCATTTATCTATCCCATTTCAAGACAGTTTGTGTTCACTTTTTCAAGTTAAATAAGACATAGACAACAAATCTATTAGATAATTAATCTGATCTGAGGACTGAGTCGTACTTAACCAAACTTTCCGAATTCCCCCATATTACGACCCTTTCTATCACGGACCAATCACGATCCATTAAACTAACGGTTTCGGTTCGATTATTTAAAAATTGACAACAATATCTTTGGGTACAGTCGTGTCGTTATTCGTAAAATGTATAACAAAAACTTATTTATTTTTTATGTTTTTCCAGTCTGGTTGCTTTAGACTACAGGATGCACACCTTAACAATTGATGAGGCTTAGATTTAATTCCTAACTGGCATTATAGGATGAATATGGATTTCCTTATTTTTGAGTCTGGATGTTCCTTAAATACAATTAATTTGTGTTTAGGTTGGTTCATGAAATGCAATTTGATTGGTGATTCTTTTATGTGTTTCTAGGACACATATTTTGTTGATTGTCTACCTATAAAAATGAAAGAAACACGAACACAACTAACGAAGACATATCGTTGTTATAATTACTTTCAATTACTAATATATGTACGATTTATGTGTTAATCGATACAGCTAACACATTTTTTAGTGTATTTTAAGAAGTTAGAGTTATTTTATTTATGGTATGTTAGTTAGACGAGCTTTACTTACCACAACATAAGATAACTTTGCGTGAAAATCGGTGTTCATTTTATATTAAGAATAAAAAAAATACTTTGTAACTTTAATCTTTTCTACTCAAATGTACGAGGGGTTCGAATGCTGAAAGTGCTGCCCTCTGGGATTAATTCACTCAATGTATGTCCTCGATAATTTGTTCGACAAGTGATACTTTTAATTCAATCTAACCTACCCCATTTTGGAATAAATTAGTATGTATCTATGGAAGATATATACATTAAACACAAAAAATAATTAATATCTGATTAAATTAATAACTGATTAGTTGTTTAAAATAAATTAAATCAATTGCTTTTTATTTGTTTGTTGACAGATTAGTTTAAGCTTTTATCAATTCAATCAATTCCTTGTTGGCCCCATGCTCCTTTAAAGATCCATTTGTGTTTCTACTATGCATCTCGGAAACATGCTATGACACTAGCACTGTAGCTGTCATCTCATTAGTTTCATATTCACTAATTTGGATCATTACAACCACTGCTTAACATGTTTTTAGCAACATTAAGTACTCGTACATCAGTTGCTTTTAGTGTCTAAAGATGTAAGTATTACACCAAGTGACTGCCTGAATGCTTGCCTTCCTATACGATAAAAAAATGAATTCCTAATTAGGTGTTATGTTAATTTTCTATTAAGATCACTGAAGGGTCTTTTGATCCTTACCCTTGATCCCTACAGAATTTTTTCCCTAAATGAAATGGATGGTATTATGCAATTTATTGTAGAAGTTAGAAAACAAATGAAAAGTGACAATTATAATTTGTACTCTGTCTTTATAAATATGTAACACTAGCTTTTGCCCGCGGTTTCATCCTCGTTTTAAGTTTTTACTCTCAATCTCAAAACGGCAATTACGTGATTAGAATAAAAAATAAACTAATATTTCTTATCTATGCTAATATTTTATTAAAATTGAATAAATTAGTTGCAATAAATACATAATAAAATAAAATAGCCTGAAAATAATAAAACTTAAACAACATCATAATTAATAAATTGTAGGTTTTTTTAATTTCAAAAGGCAGCGAACAAGTCGCGGAATCCTTAACTGTAACGTATAGACAACATGGATATTGTAAGTACATCGCTGTCCCGTGGCCGGGGTGTTAAACCAATTCTGCAAGTCTACCGGCTACCTTACCCTCCGGACGGAAACATGACAGAATCATCATGGCGGCAGGAAAAGGTAAAGCGTCCACCGCTTGTTGCAGCAACTTGTCCCTACCAGGGCAAGTTGCTGCAACAATACCACCGTTTACCTGACTTTTGTTATTGCTGGTTCGTTTCGTCTTTGCTCCCCTCTGACAAGCTGCCAGACCGGGAGGCAGGTATTCTATTCTACACAGAGGAGCCGAACCAGCACTAGCAAAGTATTTTTCAAAAATAATCAAAATTACTTGCTGGTTATCTCCCGCATACCACCGCCCTTGTAAATCAACATGGTCGGTGTAACTGATATGTTTATTGCTTATTGTAATACAATTGAGCAATTATTCTGGTTTCATGTGACGCACCCTTAGATAAGGGACGACGTTTCGGGTTTTCGGAAGGACGACATTATTTTAGTCTATATTTTATACTGGTCAGATACTTACCTACTGCATTTCATTGTTTCTGCTACTATACTCAAATTATTTTTAAGTAAATTATATTTTTAATCCATAACAGAAATCAACGTTATATCTTTAATATATTCTACGATAATATTAAAATTACGAAAGTCAGCGAATAAGCACACAGCTCTCTTGATGGTAAGAGCGACCGTAACCAACACGCAACTCTACTGGTTACCCTACCCTCCGCCAACATGCAAATCTACAGAACAAAACAGGACCATTATGGCGGCAGGAATAG
>NJDD01011964.1:22491-34216 GCA_002245505.1 Calephelis nemesis
GCCACTCGCGCGCGATTAGAAACTGATCCTATTACGCTTTGACAAAATTGCTGTACACCAACTTAGCCGAATAGGAATTCATCTCCTTACCTATTCCTACAATCAGCAGACTTTCACTATAAGCCATTTACAGAACAACAGCACACCTGTAACATCTACAGTATCTATGGATCACGGTTGTCTCTTACCATCAAAAGAACCGTATGCTTATTTTGCTAACCTATCATACCTACTGACCACATTACGAAATAAATTTAAGTAACAATAAATAAAAAACTGTTTTAATTTTTCTACATTTATATTAAATGTTATCCTAAGTATTATAGTATCTTTAACAATGACAACTAATTACTAAAAACCATTATACAACTGTGCCCGGTTGGCGATAAGCTTACCACCTATCAGATTGTGGAACTTAGTGTCTTCGTAGGTGCCTGGTTGTGCCTCTGCCTAGCTCTTCAGAGATATGGGCGTGAAGATACTTTATACACATTAAATTTTATTTCTTTTCAACAAATTCCAAGTTCAAGTTCATCCAAAAAGATTATGAATATAACTTGATTAAATTTATGTAACGTTTTTATTTACAATTGCATTTAGTTAATTTAATTCACTAGAATTTAATTCATTAGAGGTGTATTGTGTACAAGTTTGAAAAACGTTTTACCATAATATGATAAGCAAGTGTATTCATTAGTTCAGATAAAAGCCGCATATGCAGCTATAGGTGTATTCATTAGTTCAGATAAAAGCCGCATATGCAGCTAGAGGTGTATTCATTAGTTCAGATAAAAGCCACATATGCAGCTAGAGACGTGAGCAGACATTTGGTGTGTGGCATGTGATGTTGTGTAGCAAATGGTTTATGGCGTATGACGTGTGTCATGTGGTGTGTAGCGTATGGTTTATGACATGTAGTGTGTGGTGTGTAGCATATGGTTAGTGGCGTGTGATGCGGTACGTGTAGTACCTGCTGCGCGAGCGCGTTCTCGAGCTCCTCCATGATCATGCAGCGCAGGTTGCGGACGACGTCCTCGAGCGGCTTGGCGCCGAACACTCGGTACGACGTGTTGGGCTTGCCCGGGGTCGCCACCAGCACCACGGCCTGCTGCCCCACGCGTGTCGCGAACTCTTCGATCGTTTGCTGGACAGTGGACAATTCTACATTATGATGACAATAGCGACAACCAAAAACAACAAGAATCTGTTCTTAGGTTGTTCAAATGTTCTGTGCGGCTTTGTTTTTTAACTATTTATGTATCGCCAGAGATGTAGCCGTTCTTCAAACAATTTCAGATACATGATATGGAGAGGAGAATATGCTGTGAATGAAGTGCTGCGTTTAGCCCGTTTGCATTAAAGACGTCTAAATAGGTAGCAAACTTTACACACTGGATAAACAGCAGGAATAGTGCCTAAATATGTCAAATAGTAATATGTTCATTACGTAGTACCACAGCTTATCCTGCACGACATTATACCTTAAATCGGAGATATCTGGGACCATTTTTAATGAAACATTAATTCGATTTCGTTGCACCCTAATATTACAAATACTAAGAACTAGTGACAAGATAAACTATTAAAAAATGTAATGTTTGCTTTTTTTTAAATAACCTACTTACCCTTAATTTTCTTAATAATCTATTCTGATGGCGTTTCCGAACTGAAGGATTAGTTTCAAATGAATGTGGCCTTTTGCGTTTCTTTGAGGAAGCTATTGCTGCTGCGGCTGCCATACCCACAGGACCTATCAACAGTTATACTTTTTAACCTTAAAAAGCACTTTACAATTCTCATTTGTATTTAAATCTATATATACAAAACAATCCCTATTTTGAGAGTCTTAATAAATAAAACATTTTTTTTGTTGGGTTATTGTTCAGAAAAAGGTTGTTATAAAGAAAAAAATGAGAAAATTGCACAGACAATGATAAAAAACATTTTCTATTTTCTCCTTTGGTTTTTATGTCCCTACAAACTGTAAGTAGTTGTTACTGTCAAGAATACGAAGTTCGCCGGGTTTGCTAGCAAACAATACTAAACAAATACTTCTTAATGACAAAAATCAACTTCTGTCTTTTATCCAGGAGTATTTTTTTCCACCCCAAATTAAACAAACCATATTATGCTTGTGTTATGGGTGTTAGTCAAAGATACCAATATATAGAAATATTAAAATAGATAAGAGAATAAATTTAAGACACCTACACCCAAAAATGCAGATATCTAAATTTTCATCACACAATTTTTGTATAGTATCATTTCTCAACTGAAGCATTTGTTTTATGACTCTTGTTTGATGATAAAAGACAATAATTATCTATTTACACCGTTAATGCTACTGGTGTGAGTTGCTGACTTAGTAACGTTTGGCCAGAATCGTAGGCCACATGTGCAAGATTACCTACTACCCTACCCTTCAGCACTGAAAACGACAATGGCGACAGTAAAATATATTTGAAAAAAATCATTCAACAGGCTGTCTGCTACATGAAAAATATTAATAGTTTTAGTACTAAATAGATATCTTATATTTGTTAGGTACTTAAACTATTCAACAAAGTACTTTAAAAATTTGGTCACTAATAAAAGCTATATTATTAAAAATCAATAGATTTCATCAAAATGTGTGATGTTACGTTTGATAGCTTGTAACAATATTCAATAATAATTCAATTGCCACTCACCAGCAGCAGCAAGTTGTTTGGTGACTTCATCGCTCATAGCACTTTTAATGTCAGCACCGTCATCATATGCTGAACCAGCAGGGGATGATGCACACTCATCGTCATCATCTGATGCACCACTTAGTCCACAACCATCGACTTGGGACATGTCCTGTAAACAACAATGACAATGTTATCATGGTATAACACTTACTTATCTTCAGGCCAAGCCCTGAATGAGATGGACAGAGCATTGAGTGCTACATTTCACATTTGGCACTCGAATCATTGGGAGACCTATCTAGCTCTTATATTATACTATACTTCTTCTGGTGAACTGCTCTACAACATTGTACCAAAGTTATATTAATAATTTATATAGAATAATATCATATAAGTCGTGCTGACATTTATTAGATAATTTTATTACATCAGTTTGACCTAAACAAGTAGTAAACTATTTTCTAACACCATGTGTATTTAATATATTCTGATTGAGATAAGTTTTAAAATAATTAGTTTCTTTTTTTTACTAATTAAGTAGTATATATTTTTATCATTAACATCAGCTAACAAGAAAAAAATAACTTTATGTCACACATACACATATTCTCTACATATTGCACACACATACACCTGAGCTGTTACAGATGAAAATGTTAATAATTATTCCGAGCTCACCTCTTCGGCCATATCCATTGACTCTGTGCTCACCGCCGAATTCATGGTTATGTAATGTTTCTGCTGCTACTTTCCAAGATCATTGGGTACTACTGTAACCCTAAGTTCTAACCCTTAGGCTTTTCCCAATTTTTTTTCAGTAACTCACCTTAAATGAAACATCACACTTGAAAAAACATACATCATAGATATTCTTTTTACTCTTGTACCAGCCAGCTAGCTAGTTTTTTTTTTTAATTTAAAGTCAAATAAATATTAATTTATAAAAATAATTTGAAATAAAAGAGTAGCCAGTGAATAGATTGATAGAAATAGAATTTTACTGAAGTTTGTTAAATTGCTTTAGTTAGCCTAAACAAACAAGTTTCCAAAAAGTTTTGAAGAAAACTGATTAATGCTACATTTGTTACTTTTAATAAAATGTATTGATTATAATATGTGTTGTATTATAAATTTAAAAAAAAAATAAGCTGCTTATGGCCACGGCTGTCTCTTACCATAAGTAGAAACTTGTGCTTGTAAATATTAAGAAAAATAACTGCCTCCTTTTTTTTGAAGTCTTTTGAGGAAGTAACATGAACATAAATTTTATAGTGCAAGTGAAGTTACAGATGATGAAATAGTAGTAAGTATCTACTCTATCTACCCTTAACATCTTATGCACTTTCAAAGCAAAAGGCAGCAACAACCTACAAAGTTTAAGTAAGTTAAGTGTTTTTTTAAGTTTAATTTCAAAATGAATGACTGTCAGTTAACTGACCAATGCTGCAATAGCCTAACATCATCTACATGAGCTGCAATGTATAAAGCAAGTCATTCATAATTACCTAGAGCACTAACTACTTTTTATGATTGCAAATTCTTTTTACAGTTCAAAATTTTTATTGAAACAGGCAGTATTTTTTTCATTAGCAATACATATTTTCTTTGTGCCTTCTTAAGAATCTCAATCCATATTAATTGTTTACCATTTATTATTACAATAAATTAAGTAAAAGTAATAATTGCACAAAAACTAGTACAAAACATACATAATCTGACACACATTTGACTTCCTCATTAGACAAGTGGTCAGTTTACTACCAACTCACCATGAGGCTCAGGTTCATTTCCTAGCAGGGACAGGCATTTGTGTGATTAGATGTCTGTATTTCCAGGTCGGGGTGTCTATTAATTTATTTTAGTATACAACTAAGTATAAGAATCATTGACTAACACCCATAACACAAGCATATAATTTGCTTTTTTTAGGAATACAATTCAATTTGTTAACTTATCCAGGGATATTTATTTATTATAAATATAAAAAAAAATCATTTCTATTAAGTATTATATTTCATTATATTTTGGTGTCATCATTTTGCATACAGCATTTTGCTATAAATATTTGGATACAGTAGCATGATATGTAATGGATTATATCCAAGGCTGTACATTTTTTGCAAGAAATAAAGAACATTAAGTTTAAAAAGAAAAATTAACATTAAAAAAATATATATTCCAGTGCTTCTTGCACAACTTATCAATTCAGTGGTATAAGTATATTATAAAAACTTCATAACTCTCAACACAATGCAATGCAAATGCTGAAACAGTGGGAACAGAAAAAAGCACTGACAGTAAAATAAGCTTATTATTGGTCTAGGTTATAGTGTACATGTAACATGATTACTTAATGCTCTCTTGAGTGAAGAACTTTTTGTGATTTTATGTGTCATGTCATTAAATTTAGTCCAGTGTGTATTTAATTAATTGTATGTATTAGCATCCTGACCATAACACAAGCATAGTATATAGGTAATATATTATAACCAATATACTGTAGGTATACATTGACTAAGTTTGGGGTTGGTTTAATTTGTGCCATTTTTCCCTTGTCAACAACAATTTATCTTCATGCCAAGTCTCTTACTTATTATTTTAGCACTGACTTATTGTGTTGACTTTGAAAACAGTATTTTAGCTAATACTGTTTTAGCTGATAGTAGGAAACCAGCTATAATGAAAGTACAAATAAATCAATAGACCCATGACCTTTTGACTTATATATAGAAAGCTACAGGTCAAGATTGTATATATATACATAACATCTAAATTGAATACTGACAAGCAATTTTAAACTTTTTCCCAAAATATTATGCAGGACACTTTAATTTTATATAATCAATAGTATGATGAATTGTACATATAAGTCTAACTGTTACTAGTCTCTGCTAGGTCCAAATGGAAAATCAATAACTATGCTTTCGCCTTTCATAGACTAACAGAAAATATAATTCTAGAGGGCTATGAATTGTTTGAGCGAAAACCTCATGATAGCAGCTGTTATGAATAAAATCAAGCTAAACTGGATTTCTGCTTAGAGCACAACATTGTCATGTAATAAGAGGCCAACAACGTTAGGCTTTAGTGACCAATGCTACATATTGTTCCCTGTTCTTTTAATGATTTGGATGGTTAGTCATGCCGGGTCTATTTTGAAGACAAATGACAAACACTTTTGCGGCGGCGTAAAGGATAAACCCAAATGAATGGCCATCATGAAGGGGTCGCGCGTTCGAGCAGGCCCAGATAGAATAGAAAGACTACGACTGCGTACGCACCTGCGTGATTTGAAAGACATTTTGCACTTCTAATAGAAGCTCTTCGAGATTCCTGTGATGTAACGGATCCAAAACAACACTTTTTATATTCTTCTCCCTCAACCATACACTAAATTCACGAAAAACATCAAGAGCACCAGAGACCCCGAAAAACGCGAGTCCTCCATTGATATCGATCGGTAAACGCGATGTGTGAACATTGTACACCCCATATCTACAAATCGCCATTTTGTACGAGTCTGCGCGGTATGGTTTTCCTTTCATGGAAAGGGAAATTTCCCCTCAGTCCGCGGGGGGATGTATTTACACTGAATGTAAGTGAAATTACAGTACACCTTGATTATGTAAAGAAACTTACCACTTATTTTAAAAAAGTGATTTAATGTATTGTAATATATTTTGAAAGAACAGCGATTACTGAAAAATTCCAAGTTTATTTTCGAAAACATTGATCTTGTCACCAAGTGGCGCTAGCTGTCGGAATTTTCAGTGACTATTTTTGACGTAAAGAAGTAAACATCACGACTTCATTACTATTTGTAGTTTTCAGTTCTCAGGATTTTCCACCTAAGTAGTTGTTATAAAAGTGTAGCATTTTAATAAATCATTGATAAGGAAAGTTTTGTTGTGATTTATTCAAGCTATTCAACAAGGTAATTATGTCTTTGTTAAATAACCTATAATACATATAAAATTAATGCATAATTATTGTGACTACATAATCATTTAATTATATTATTTAAATAAATTACTTATATATTCGACAAAATTTGCTTGAGTAATGGTGCATCTTATTTTTATTATACTAAAACAAAATTTACCTACTTAAATAAGTATTGCAATTGCATAGTTATTACAACAGTTTCTAATTTTATTATAAAGCCCTGAAGACTTAGGTAACATAGCCATGAAATAAAAGCCAAACTGGTTGACTAATATTAAATCCATAATATAGATTATTATATTAATATTCATGTTTTTTTGAAGTGAAACAGTATAAGTGTTTTCATAAATAAAAAAATACATAATGGAGTTTCACCAAATCCAAGGTTGAAAACAGTTCAATATATTTATTATTTAAACTAAAACTTAAAATGTCTAACCTTTTTCCAAAAGTCTATAAATGGTATATTTTAAAGCTTTATTGTGTCGCTTAATTAACGTTAACACTAATTAACAATAACCTATTCATTTTTCATGAGATTAATGTGAATATATGTCTGAGAATAACAACTAGTAAACCTTTTTATTCAATTATTAGCTATATCTTTGTTGTCTATAAGTCTAATGTTTTGCTATCAGAAAATCTATTCATATTTTGTTTCTCATAAATTGTAGTATGTTAGTAAAAAAATCTGAAGCAATTGCATTTTTTTATTAGAGTTAGTTTACTGATTTATTAAATTACGTCCAGTAGAAATGAATCTGCACATCACTTTACGGGAAAGCTTTAGCTTAAGTACCAAAGTTTTTTTTAATTCTTCTACTAGTCTACCTTTTCCAAATAAGTATAGAAATCATTAAGCAGTCTAATTATTTGAACTGACACTAGCCCAATTTTTTTAAACAATGCTGTTTCATAATGGAATTGCTAATTTTATTTTTATTGCCCTAATAACAATATCTTGATTATGCTTCTGAAATTGTACAAATGTAAATGTTCAAAATATATAATTTTGCTGGACACTTTAAAGAATGTGGTCACATGATCTCACTAATAAACAAGCATGAGTATCTATCCTATTCAGAAAGTATAATGTACATTATAGTTCAATAAAAATATTTCAAAGTATAATAATAGTAGATATATCATTTATCAGCAGAGTTGTAAACTTTTGCTATTTAATACTTATACTAAGTTTGGAGAATTGAACAAAAAGGAAAAAAATGAAAAAAATAGCTAGTTAACTTTATAAGTAATACCAAAAACAATATATATATATATATATATACAAATCTCTGGTAATACTTATAAATAGTTTTAACAAATTATTTTTAGTAAAGTTGGAACATAAATTACTGCTGGCTCTGATGCCACCAGATGTTTATCAATTTAAATAAAAATATCTCTATACTAACTTTTTATCTATAGTCTATACTAATAATAAAAAGGAATTTGATTGTTTGTTTGTATTGAATAGGCTCCGAAGCTACGGGACCAATTTGTAACATTCTTTCACTATTAAAATGTCTGATGAACAGAGACTATTAATTTACTAGCTGCTTCACTTTGGATGGGTGGATAAATTTATATTTTTTCATAGAAATACCATAGCCTATGTTGAATAGTAATATATTTTTTCAAATCTGTCCACTAGCTTCTGAGCATTGGGCTCCAAACAAACACACACACACAAATAATTAAATCTTTCATCTTTAACACTATAGAGTAGATGATGTATCAACAGCAGCTCCACGTACCGGGTCCCATTGTGTTTTAAAACATAGGATACCATCGAAATACCCATACTATAACATTTCACGTCTGAACTCTGAACCGCGCGGGTACCTTACTCATAGATCTAAAATCCCCTTCCCCACTTTTAAATATCATGCCCATCATCTTGATGCGTGGCGATCTACAACCGTGCGATTCCGAAGACATTTCTTACCTCGCACAACACCTTTGTAGAATCAGTTACCGAGGGCGGAATTCCCAAACGAATATCACTTAGGAACCTTCAAGAAAAGGGAGTACTCATTCCTTAAAGGTCGGCAACTCATCTGTGCTACTCCTTATGTTGCGGATGCCCGTGGGCGGCTGTGATCACTTTCCATCAGGTGACCTACTTGCTCGTTGGCCTTCTCTTATAAAAAAAAAACAAAAATGATGAGTAGACACCCTCCTCTGCCAGCTAGCAGTCAGCTCCTCAGTTTTTCATTAGACATGTGCCTTGTACTTACATCGCAAATGCTCGCGTGTTTCCAAGTTTTGTCGCGGCGTTCTTTTTAAAACTATGAATATAAGATATGTCCCAAAGTATTAATTGAAGTGAAATTGTATCAAGAGCAATATTGTTTAAAATTATTTTTTAATAAATTACGTGTTTATTTCGATATGGGTATCATGTTTATAAAACACCTATAACAGTAATGCATTATCTTAAACTGCTATAAGCTACCATAAAAGTAACAGTGAATCAGCTATAGCTGACTTTTTTATAGAACTTTTAAAGGAGGACAGTTTTGTCAAACCTATTTTTAGCGTAACTTTATACCTTTACTCACACACGACAGAAGCTCTAATAAAAATAACTAACTTAAAAAAAAACCGCCTTCAAAACTAAAAAATAATAAAGTTTTAAATTCATTTATATACTAGGTACCTATAATTTATGTTTTTACCAATAGGTTTGAAGTTGGTGGTTTATAAGTGGGTAAGTATTAAATCGGCAATTAATAAGAGGTGAAAGTAAATAAAAAATGCTTATAAAATAAAAACTGAGGGGCCTAACTGAATAATTTTTTTATGGGACCAATAATTCGAAACTATTCCACGTCAAATAAAAAAGAATTACATAAATCGGTTCAGAAACACTTCAGAGAAATATACTGGCCAAATTAAGAACCTTCACCTTTTTTTTTAATCTGTTAAAAAGGAATATTTTGGGTTTAGTTAATGCCAGATCAGGAGCATTCTAATCATGACTCATTATGTTCTATTTTTTTTGTTATTGTGCTATCGCTCGCTGTTATATAAGTGTTAGAAGCTTCAATTTAACACAATCTTCTAAAGTGGGTGAAAAACACGTTTTAAGGTTCCGTTATATAGATAGATACTAACGAAATTAAATAAAAATATCTTAATTTATTTTAACAAAGCGGGTGGTGAGGCCTGTATAATATATAATCCCCGTGTTGATCCGGGCTCCTTTGCAGAATAGACCAGCTGCCTTCTAGCCAGCAGTTCGTATAAGGCGAGCATAGGCTTACAGTCACTGACACCGTGACATCCTACTAAGTGGTAAAGTTTCGCAGCGACTTGCCCGAATTGGTACCACCGCCTTACCTATTCCTGCCGACATAATGTCAGCGCTTGCCGCTGAAGAGTTCCGGTTCGGAGGATAAGGTAGCTGATAAACTTACTTTTGCTCGAGGCCTAACATTCCGGCCTAAGGTTAGCACCATTAACACATTTGGTGTCTCTAGGCGTCGTGAATTTCTTATCATCGGTAAATCCGTCTGCTAGTTTGCCTTCCAGTATTTCAAAAAAAATAACAAAGCGGGTATCGAAGCCGTGTACTGTATAAAGTTTATAGCAATATTATTTAACACACATGCAAAGAATCATTTTAGTTGTGTTGTATAACACTGGAATCCAGAATGATATATAGGCTACAATAAAAAATGGTTAAATAAAAAAAACAATTTATGAATTAGTTGTTGTTGATTAGTAATGGAGGCTAGAAGTAAATAAAAGAACAATATATTCAATATCTCTTTTATAATATTTTATTTATTACAAATCTACCCTTAAAACTAAATGACTAAATTAATTTTATTACACATTTATATGTAAAAATATATATAATGTTAAATCACAAAATATTTAAGTATTTGTCCATTGCATTTTTTATCGTGGCCTTTTAAATTCACTGGATTCTTCTGAAGACCCTGAAAAGGTGGTTAAAAAGGATTAATTTAAAAACAAAAGCATGAAATTCAAATTTAGTAAAATATTCAAATTAAATATATTTTGTGAAATTATGTACTCAAATATTCGTTTATGTAATTAAATCGTAATATCATATAATTAAAATATCTGTGGTGTTATGATCGCATTAATAACAGTGAGATCCGAGAAAGAGTGGGATTGAAAGAAAGTTTGGTTTTTAAATGAGAAAAGACAGGCTCCGCTGGTTCGGACAAGTAGCAAGAATGACAGATGAAAGATTGATGAGGCAGATATACATGCGAATGTGGATGGATGTGGGTACCCGGAGAGACCAAAGTTAACATTCCACTATCAAATCACTCGGGTGTTATCCAAAGCAGTCAAGAATCACCGAAACGTGTTTGTTTGAAAAGCCAGGCAGGTTTGCTAGGATCGCGAGTTTTGGCGATCGATACTCTCTGCCTACCTCGCCGGGACTTGGCGTGAAAGTATGTATATGTGTAAAATATTGATAAGGGCTACTTATATGATTTATGGCAATCACGAGGCTCGGCAAACATTTTTTTGTTCATATCTCTTTATTTTTTGCTGCTGCCTGACACTATTTCGTATTTCTCCAGATTTCAGCCTCAGCACACTAAACCTAAGACGGTGTTTGACATCTTTATGGTGGTGTGTATTTCTTGTGATCATGGAATTGTTTGCGTAGTTGCCGACTTGGCCCCTAGTTATCTACTTATATATTAATATATACGTGATGCCAAAACTTTGGACCCCTTTTTACAAAAATTGCGCGGACGCAGAAGCATAACATTTGTCACACTTATAGTTTATGTATAGGAAAAGTGCAGAACGTTAATATTTTTCAATAATAATGCGTATGAAGTACAATAAATCAATAAATAAAACATTACCCACACTACCATGCACTTGACACACACAAGCAAATATATTAATGATAACGATAAAAGATCACAGATGTCGCGCTAAAAAGTTTGGAAACAAAGTAGTTGGTCTTAAGAAATGAAGATGCCGGTCTTATCAACAAAATTTATTATGGTTGAATTTCGACCAACGGACGACCACTAGTAATAAGTAATGCGTGTGGCGACCGTACCGGCCCGATGGCACAGCCTGCCGCGCCAGCCGGGCTCGCA
>NJDD01011964.1:34240-65838 GCA_002245505.1 Calephelis nemesis
GGCAGGCGCGCGCGCACTCCCCCCCGCGCCGCCCCACCTCGCAGTGGTTCCCGCCCAGCCCCGCCGGACAGCGGCACTTGTTCACGCCCTTACAACGACCGCCGTTCAGACACGGAATCACGCACTTTGCTGAAAAGTGAAAACAATGTTACCTACGATTATATTATGTTTGTTGCTTCTTGACAACTTTTTGGCTATGGTTTGACAGGGATTTGAGCCTTACTAAACTGTGGTCTAGCGGTTCAGTTGTTGGACTTGACTGCATGAGGTCCCGGGTTCGAATCCCGGGCCAGACAACAAAAATAAAATTGAGTTTTCCAATTTTCTAATAAAAAATAAAGTTGCTCGGGATTGGATATGTGCCCGGTTGGCGATAGGCTTGCCACCAATCACATTGTGGGACTTAGTGTCTTCACTAGTGGTGGGTGCCCTGGTTGTGCCTCTGCTTACCTCTTCGGGGATATGGCCGTGAAGACACTTATTTTTCTTTAGTTTTATCCATTAGTGATTTGGTATTTGTTTGGAGGTATACCGATTGTAATAAATTTTCATTTATTTCATCGGAATAGATACATTTTCTCATCTGCCACCAAGGTGGTAGAGTTTCGCGGCGACTCACCCGGATTGGTACCAATCACCTTACCTATTCCTGCCGCCATAACGTCATGACGTGTTCCGGTTTGGAAGTTAAGGTAGCCGGTAAACTTAATTTTGCTCGAGGTCTAACATTAGGGCCTGAGGTTGGCAACGCACCATTACCACATTTGGTGTCTCTTAGCGGCGTAAATTCCTAACCATCCGGAAATCCGTCTGCTTATTTGCCTTCCAATATCATAAAAAACGTCGTTACACATTAGGCACAAATTTGGTAGACCATTTTCTCGCGTTTCTCTGAAACTCGTAAACTATTATACTTCCTGTATATTTACGTCTTATTAACAACACAAAATTTAGATGATTTACGTTGTACGTCACGTTATTAAGGTTTTTATCGCTCCCGTATCCCGCATCACCACCATCACCACCACCGACAACAACTAAATTAAAAAAAAATTGTGTGTACTTATGTACACGCGTTAGAAGTTATACTTCTTCGGCGTAATAAGATAAAAATCTTTTTAAAATTTTTATCTTTTGCCTTATTTTACATTTGTAGACAAAATGACACTAACCATAGAAAAAAGGTATTTAATTCATTAAAAGTTTTATTATAATGCATTATTTAGTTAAATAAAGTTTATTTGATATTTATTAAAAATATCACAAAAACTAAAATGTTATCTATTGCTAACTTCATCATGTCGGTTTTTTGTGACGGTGTGCGCGCGCATCGTAAAAATTTACCCTCATCATTTTTTCCTAACGCGCCAAAAGAAGTATAACTTCAAAAACTGTTCCTTTTCTTTGTTATATTAGAGTACTACAATTATTATTATTATTTACCCCTAATTGGTATAAAATTAGTTAGCTGATAGTAATTTTAAATTAGTTTACTTTTTAACTTAAAAATTCACAACATAAACAAACTTACAGCTAATATTAATAATGTACATCTAAAGATAGATTTCAAATCTAGGTAGCTGCGTATCCGTCGGCTTATCCTATACCTAATGGCCATATTTATTCTGTCTACAGATATGTTATTGGCAAGCGATAACATAAAAGTGTATTTCAATCTTGGAAAGCAATTTTTGGATTAGTATTGATTATTAATCTGTTTGTACTTACAAAATTCGCAGCGCAATCCATAGTATCCTTTAGGACAATCACAAGTGTCCTTCTGTATACACTTCCCACCATTTAAGCACTTCTGCGAACATATACCTGAAACATTTATTAAATACACAATGACAACATATATTTCGAAGTGAAAAATTCTTTAGCGGTGTTGCGCACTTTTATTAGAATAAGTAAAAACTTCTAAACTCGCGTCAGGGCACGTGACCTGATCTAAAGTTCGTAAGACCTCGCAGGACGCTTGCGCGAATGTCATGTTTGTGTAGGATAGCGCAATAAATGAATATTGTATTCTACTATTAAAGCAATTCTTGCAAAATTATTCCCTAATCATTCCAAAATATCAAAAATGCGCAACGTTAATATTCAAGTTTTCACTTCTGCCGGCACTCCCGGGGTGCAACCCGTCGTTTTTTTTTGCGTTTTATTCCGATTAGCAATTCATACTGTACACTGCATAAGCTTTCTTATATCATCTGGGTTCATTTTAATTTTCCACCTCTTAAATAATTTTATATTTGTTCGTTTTTTTTGTATTCGAAGTATTTTATTTTTTATTTCAGATATAAGATGTTTCGACCGCAGCCATTGTTGCAGCACGTAAGGAAAGCCCATTCGGCGACATGGCAAAAAAATCCGCATGTAAGAAGTTTATGAATTTTTGATAAAGCTATATTATAAAGTTAATACTGTAACTTACATGTTAAGAATATATAAGATATCAAGAACATATAAAAAAAAATCTGGACAAGTCACACAAATTGAGTCCAACCCCAAAGCAAGCAAATGATATGCCTGTGTTATGGATACTAGTCAACGAGAATCGTTATAGGATATAACAACATAAGGAGAAATATCTAAATAGATCAGAATAAATTTAATAAACACCAAGAAATGCAGACATCTAAATGTTCATCATACGAATGCCTGCCCCCGTCGGGAATCGAACCCGAGACTGGCGGTTGGCAGTATAGTTAGGCGTGTACGCTACTCACTCGACCAACGAGGCGGTATTCTTAATGTTAGGAGTGTTATTTCTGGGTTTTTACTGTGTGCGCGTCCACTTACTGGGCAGCATTTGCTAATTGCTTGGTCCTGCCTCGCTACGCACTGCGTAATCTATCTAAAATTTAAATTTTCACATTGGAAATATGTACAAATTTGTACATGGTAACAAGCACGTGGTAACATTTTTACATGATATATTTATATGATTTCTGTTCTTGTGCTCTCAGCTTGGTTACAATTTGTACTAAAAATGTCTAAGAAAGAGTAATAACCTATATTTTTTGTAGCTCGTTTACTTTGAATAGTTGTCCACTAAAATATTATCTGTAACTTTTTGTTACCAGTTGGATGCAATAATCCGGGTCGACCATGCCGGGGAGTTGGGGGCAGATCGGATATACGCTGGACAAATGGCTGTCTTGGGCAACACTGCGGAGGGTCCTCTCATCAAACACATGTGGGAACAGGAGATCAAGCATAGGGAGAAGTTTGAGGAGCTCATCTGCAAGTACCGAGTACGACCAACTGTCATGACTCCTTTGTGGAACATTGCGGGATTCGCTCTAGGCGCTGGTGAGTACTGTCAAAGAATATTTTAACTACAGACGGTTTAGAATTTCGACTTTCCTTTGGTACTGACATAAATAGGCAGAAAATTTATGGGGACAAGTTCGAGAAACTTACTCCAACGTACCTTCTGCGACCAACTATCATGCCTCCTAGCTTGTGAACTTGAGCGTAGTATAAGAATCGTATCTTTAGATGGCATCGTTAAGTTTGGGTTTTGATGGCAATGAAGTCACGTTACAGAAGAATATGTTTTTAAAAAAATACGGGTTTACTCATGAAGCCTCTTTTCTGATAAAGTTTCTCAGGCTGTTATTGAAGTTAATTCGTATGATACCGAGGCTGGGTAAAGATTAGATCATATTATAATTATAAAAAGTCATATATTTAGAAGCGTGGTTATTGAATATGTTAATTTATATTATCAGCATGGTCGGTTTTACAGGAAAAGCATTTAAATGCATTGACTGCTGCATCCATATTCTGATTAGTTGTATCTTGCGTGGTTAAGAAGTATTTTTTGCGATTTTGCAAGTCTGATAGACAAAACGTTGACTGGCAAGCGATAGGAAAATAAGCAACTATTTAGGTACCCCTAATTTTATTTTAAATGCAAAATAAGGACCATCAATTGATTAAAGCACATCTATATCAGGTACAGCACTGCTAGGAAAGGAAGCGGCAATGGCTTGCACTGTTGCTGTTGAAACAGTGATTGTAGACCATTACAATGATCAGCTTCGTACTCTTATGCAAGACCCAAACATCGACAAAGAGATTCTCGAGACGATTACTAAGTTTAGAAACGAAGAACAAGAGCACCACGACACGGGCATAGACCATGGAGCAGAACAGGCGCCGTTTTATAAAGCTCTGACGGAGGTAATAAAAACTGGCTGCAAGGCCGCCATAGCTATTTCGAAGAAAGTATAGGAGAGTTCCAAACCAAAAAGTTCAAAGCAAATGAGTTGAAACTCGTAATTCTTATTCTTAATACTAAAGGCTGACGTTTTCTTATTTTGTATTAAACAATACCTCATTATTCTACACGTGGGTGCTAACTAATTATTAAGAGACACAGAGATAAGAAGGTGACGTCTATTCGTTTGAATTGCTTCTAATTGACCTGTTATATTGTATATGTAAAAGACATCTTCCTTTTATCTCGTGACGTTTTGTTTTGAATTAAGTGCATCTAGATCATCATAATCCACCCTAGCTGAGATGATGGTGTAATTTGTTGTCATTTATTTATAAACGTTAGATAGTCTTCTTATACTTTCTTTAGTATTATTGGTCTGCACTCTTAGCGTAACATTTATCAACTAGAACGAAAATATGTATTCAGGTTATTCTTATAGTAAAAAGCAACGACTGCTACCGTTCAGCACATCACATTTGGTTCTGATTATTAATTTGAAATTAACTGTGTTGATTTTTTTACAATTAGGTAAGTAAATGTATCTTTTAGCAATTTAATGACACTTAATTTTTTTTTTAATTTGCGATGAATTTACTTAGCAGTATAATTGGTAGGTTTGGTAGTCATAATATTAGAAATGAATGTGAAACAATGTAACATTTGTAAATAAAAGTTATTTTAAATATTAATAAATTGTTTCATTAAAACTTCTCTGGAAAAGACAAAATATACGGATATAAGAGACAAAAAAAACAATTGTACTCATTGACATACCTCCTTCACAATGTCGGCCCTGGTAGCCAGGAGGGCAGGAGCAAACTCCCGGCGCGGTGCAGTTGCCGCCGTTCATGCACTGCGGGTAGCAGAGCGCGGTGCGGCAGTGTTGGCCCATGTACCCGTCCGGACATTGGCAAATCTTTTCGTGGTTGCACCATCCTTGATTTGCACATTTTTTGTCACATTGTGGATCCGGTCCTACGGATATAAATTTCTTTAAATATTATTTCTATATTTTATTGTAATCTAAGCTGGCAATAAAAATCATCCATTTATTGCGTTCAACAATTTATTGATTTAATTTAAAATCTTTAAAGTTCCTCCACAAAATCGATGTCATGCATCAGTTTTCTCCCGTGTTGATCCGGGCTCCTTTGTAGAATGGACCATCTGCCTTCCTGCCAGGCAGCTCGTAAAAGGCGAGCAAAGGCTCACCGTCACTAACACCGTGACATCTGACTAGGTGGTAGAGTTTCGCAGCGACTCGCCCGGATTGGTACCTCCGCCTTACCTATTCCTGCCGCCATAACGTCTATGCCTGCTGTTGACGTGTTCCGGTTGGAGGGTAAGGTAGCCGGTAAACTGACTTTTGCTTGAGGCCTTACATCCCGGCCTCAGGTTGGCAACGCACCATTACCACCTTTGGTGTCTCTAGGCGACATGAATTTTTTACCATCAGGAAATCCGTCTGCTTGTTTGCCTTCCACTATTATAAAAAAAAAAGTTATTCAAAAAGATCTTAAACCAATATTGTAACTTCCGGTGTTAAAATATATCTTGGATGTGGGACAGATGACACTAAAGTTCGAGGGATGCAAGTAAATTGGTACATAAAATATTAGGAAGGTGTAACGAATGAAGATATTCTTTGACCTACCAGAGATGTGGTCATTTTTTAATGTTCACAATTTGATTGTTGTGATGAGGCCATTAAGCACCACTAATTACTGTCGAGATCACATCCTGATGTATACGAAGGTACGACAAGTATGACTAGCGAACTATTATTATATTGTATGTGAAGATACCGGGAGAGTCTGTACGTACATATATTTTTATATAAATATGTCACTTCTTAAAATTTAATTAAATATTTGCACACCACAATGTTGTAGAATATGTTGTATTCTTAAATATCTTTATAACAACTTTTTAACACACATATTCCGCAAATAAATAATTTTCATTTTCTTTCGAAATACATATATTGGTATACTACTTACAAACTGTTTGACCAAGAAATCACCTATAAAAGGCAAAAGATAGTTATTAAAAAGCACTAAAGTCTAAACTAGACAAAGCAAATGAAATATAAAAGAAAAAGAAGAGAAGAAAAGCTATATGGGTAATCAAATGTAAATAGCATTGGAAGTTCGAATTATTTCAGGAAATACTTTTTGTAGATAGATCTATTAAAGTTTAGGTAAGTATATTAATTGATTTATATTTTAGTGGTTAATTAATTAGCGCAAAAAATATCGATACCAGCGCAATATTTATATATAACAGTAAACTGTTATTTTCGCCAGGGAATAATATTCATGTTTGAGCGATTTTCTAAACAATGTATTATATTGTTTAGAAAATTGCTTAAACATGAAATTCACAAAGACTGAGAGCAGTTGACGTGTTAAAATGCGTTAGCGGTACAATACCTATGATGGTGGTGGAGAAAGATACTTTGTGTTTTTTTTTTAAGTAAGTATAATACCTATTACTGTTAAAATTGTTATCATTAACAAGCAGGGATATTCAGTATCTATTTACTGACGATCACTGGCTAAAGTGTACATCAAATAGCTGTCAAATGACGTGTTTTGTTTTTCTTTCTTTCTTTGTATTGTATTTCTGGTGGTCACAGGAGATAGCAAATACAAAACACGTCATTGACAGCCATTTGATGTACACTTTACCCAGTGATCATCACTAAAAAGATACTAAATAGCCCCACTGATTTTGTTTAGTAAATAATACCTATGTACTCATTACCAATGATAACAAAATCATTCAGCAGTAAATAAAAAAAAGATGTTGCATAATTTTTAATATGATAGTTTTTATGTTATTCGTAAAACTGAGTAGCTGAGTTAGGATAATTATTATATTTTCTTCTGAATTTAATTTATAATAATGCCCTAATAAAGTAACAAAGAATATTTAAAAAGCTTAGCTATCTATAAGAAATATTGAGGTTAGCCATCTAATAATAAATAGCGAGCATTACCAACCTAAAAATGCAAAATGCTGTGAGCAGAGGCACCGTGTATGCAGCTGTCAGCGCACTCGACGATATTCACCCGGAAAAACAATGCATTGCATTAATAAAGCCCCGACTTTATAGTCGGGGTTGATATTAAAACAAAATACATTAAAGGGAAAGAACGAGATAATCATTTAAATAAAATAAAAGTAACGGGATGAACAATAAAGCGAATAGACATACGACAGAGTATGTTAGTGATTGAGTGAAATATTTTTGCTGCATCGGCCACTGCAATCACTTTGATATACTCATAATAGATTTAGCAATCAAAATAATGTTCTCTTCCTCTCTTAAAATATACAACACATTTATTTATCCACTATTCGAAGATAAAGGCAGTATCTATTTTAAAATTATTAACCTATCATTAATGATTATAGTAATCTGTAATTTTATACCAATTGGTACGAAATCATATAACGATGACTTGGGATATTTATTTATTTAACTAAAATTACTTTATATATTATAAGGTAACATAAAATCATGTTATATAGTAGCATTAACCATTAATACACCGTAGTTTATGTGAAGTAGGTACCCTTCACGAGACTTACAATTCTTACAAGCTCGCCTTTGTACTTGGTACTCTGCCTTTATTGCCTTCAATCAAAAGTTATGTGTTCAACTCGCAGGAAATTTAAATGTACATTTAAAAGAATACTAAACAATAGGATATTAAATATCAATCACTGTATTGTTCTCCCACTAACCATAATAACTGACCAGTCGTAATTTTCTAGTCCGAAAAGAATAGTCAAAAGTTAAGCATTATTGTAAATATGAGAAAGGCAATGTTTTAGTGCTTTTAGTGATATTTTTGTAAAGTAGAAGCATGAGAATTTGAGCCTATAAGCTTATTAAATTATCTTTACAGATCTAACAATAATGTTGGTACTTGTTAGAATTACAGAATTTTGAAATAATAAAAGCATTACAACTGCCTTTTTGAACTTGTACTTGAATCACATTGATATGAATTCAAAAATTTTAAAATTCAGACACCTCTCAAGTCAACTATGAACCTTGTTCTTAATTTAGGTGTCTCACGCTCTCCATATAGTTGATATACATTAATTGCTCAAGTACGGAATTCAATAAGACAGCAGTGAAAGTGTTAAAAATGCGTTGGCGATACAATACCTGTCCTTTCTAAATACACACCTCTCTGTGCGCATTCCTTCTTAAGGTTTAACCTGAGAGGGGTGCCTTTTAATGGGATGCCTCTCCCGTTTTTTAATACTAGTCCTATTTCAAAAGTGGCCACGCCACTTACATTGCCCATACATGGCAGGAATATACTGAATTCTGTAAACAAAGAAACTTTATAAAATTCATGTTCTACAAAATTACTGAAATCTGTGGTCTAGCGGTTCAAGTGGTGAACTTGACTGCATGAGGTTTCAGGTTCGAATCCCGGGTCGGGCAACAAAAAGAAAATTTAGTTTTTCCAATTTTCTAATAAAAAAAATGTTGCTCGGGGCTGGATATGTGCTCGGTTGGCAATAGGTTTGCTACCTATTACACTGTGGGACTTAGTGTCTTCGGCTAGTCGTGGGTGCCTTGGTTGTGCCTCTGTCTTCCTCTTCGGGGATATGGGCGTGAAGATACTTTTATTTTTATTTTAGAAGCTATAGTAAGACTGCTACATAGACTCAAAAAGTGTAGGAACAGATTGTCTAGTTTTTTCTATATAATAATTAAAGATAATTTTAAAGCTGCTTGCCACTTTCCCGTGTTGGCCCGAGTCTCTTGTGGTGCCATTAAGGGTTGGCGACAATTTCGCTAAAGGGGTGAAACAGAGAATATCACCCAGCCGGGCAAAGAGTACCTTCTGGGTCTAACATATAATAGACCATATCTTTCTCTCTCAGGTAGCTCGGAAGAGGCAAGAAAAAATTAAAAGGGTCGTTACCAACAAGAGCGTGATAGAGTGCAGTGCTGTGACTCGTCCGGGTAGGGATCCACTGCCTTACCGTTTCCTGCCGCCAAATTGTCAGTGTAATATTTCGGTCTGGAGGGTAAGGTAGCCGGTAGACTTGCACAATTACCTCAACAACTCGCCTACAGGACAGCGACACACCTACAACATCTATGGCGTCTATTGGCAACGGTTATCATCAGGAGATTGGCTTACCATCAGAAGAGCCTTGCCGAGACGTTCCTTATTTTATCTCATAACAGCACTTCCAAATATTCCGTTTGCTAATATCCAAAGTACAAGCTACTCTTACTTTTACAGTTTACCATAAATTTGGTAGCTGTTGCTAATTTTTTTTGTTTGGGTGAAAACTAAAAAAATTGTCGCCATACTGAGTAAGGGCTAGGCTACACGGCGTAGGTTAATCAGATTGAAGTCTGTTAATATCCGTAACTGTTTTAAAAGGCTTGTTAAAATTTATTTAAAAAAGTTTCGAGCTTTCGAGCTATTGTCTAAAGACAAGGTTATATGTGCGGGATTAAGCTAGCGTGGGGTCGCAGGTAGGTAAGATATTGAAGGCTCTTTTTTAATATCGCCAATGAGGGGAGCATATTTAGTTTCCAAAACATTTTTTTTATTCAGACGTTTCTAATGTTTTTGTAAACATTTAAATGTCGTTGTTCAATAGATATCGGTACGATCCCAATCCCCGTAAGGTATAAGAAATGAAGCAATTTGTTAGCATTAATTAATATGTGAGTAAATTAACGAAGACGTCAGTTCGCGTCTAGAAACTTCGCGAAGTTTTATTTAACATTTTCGCAGACACTTGAGCTTAACAAATTGGTAATTGCTGCAAATTGGAGCACTGTTAATGTTTATAACCCCTGCGAAGGAGATATTCACATTTATGCAGACGACAGACGTTATTTAATTAATTAATTGTTAATACCCGTTGGCCGTTAGTATTCGTCGCGTTACAATTAGTCTACCGTTGAAGACAACACAAGCAAACGTATTTTGATAGTAAGAAAAGAGGTATTCTGGCAAACTCCCGGTGTGGTATAAAAAACAATCAAAATGTTTTAGCTGTCATCTGATGCACAGATTTTGATACTTTTGGCTGTTATTGCATTTTTTGAACGACTTGTAATTTCTTCTTAACTCTTTCTTTAAGTTTTGGCATTTACGTTACTATTTTGCCATTAGTCAAGTAGAAATTCGCATCAAATTTACCAAAATCGGGATTCAATTATAATTAGTCAGAAGTCATTAGTCGTCAATAAGTCATGTCAGGGTCTCGGGTAAAGCGGTGGCCTCATTACTCAAGCTCATGTAGTGAGATTTGGCGGCAACGAGGAAATACACGATACGCTAATTTCTTCATGACTATTTCATTTGTGCACTTTCACTGAACAAAATTGTACAAAATGCCACCAAAATTGACTAATTTCACTCAATATCAACACAAAATTTAGTAATTATGAAAAAACTTCGACCATCTTTTCCTATGGCACGAAAACTCTGGACATGTTTAGGTATGTGCGTTTTCGTTGTTTGCAGGTGACTGTCATCTGATTCTTTGTCTATATGTTTACCTTTAGGAGTTTTAGGCACCCTGCCTTGCGTCTTGATAGACAGTAGTGGTGGCTTCAGAACCTTCGGGTCTGAGGAGGTAAGGGTGTCAAAGTTGTAGAAATATCTCTTCTTGGATCTCCACGTGAAGTTCACGTAACCGACTTCTGACGGGATAATGGGCAACTGGTGCGAGAAGTTCGGATCCAGCACGTATGGCAATATATTCCCGTTTAATATTGCAAATACTTTTATTGATATTCCTGAAATAGAACATATTTATACTTAAAATGGGATACTTCTCAAAATGGCTTTTATAAGTTTTAGTTTGATTCACCTATTTTGTTAAGTCCTGTGGCATGTTTAACAGCTTTAACAACATGTTTAACAATCAAATCAGCTATACTTAATATTATAAAGAGGAAAGGTTTGATTTTTTGTTTTTCTGTTTGAAATGAATAGGCTCCGAAACTACTGGACCGATTTAAAAAAATCTTTAACTTTAGAATGCTACATTATCCCTGAGTGACATAGGCTTTGTTTCATCAGAATCGGTGCAGTAGAAGCCAAGTTACGCAGGCGAAGCTGCGTGAAACTGCTAGTGTACAATAAATATAATCTCTAGAGTCTGATATCTGGTCGTGCAGAATTTTTGCACATAGCCGACACTGGTTTACATGTAATTCATGTGATGTAGGTAATACTAATAAATTATATATATTAGTATTATATATAATTTATTAGTATTATTAGTATATATTAGTATTATATAATTTATTAGTATTACGAGTACCATATCAAATATCAAAGCAGCCCAAATTATCAATAAAACTAAAAGGACTTTTTGAAATCAATTTAAAAACATTTAGGTACAATCAAATAAATTACATAAACTGATACAGCATAAACGGCGAAGGCGAATTACAATTTTTGTATCAGCGTAAGTACGATCCTGAGGTTTCGCCAAACATAGTGTGCTTATTTTAGTCCGTCGCGATTACAACCTGATTCCGGTATCGCCCCGAATCTGGTTGTAGATAATCGCGGTGGATACTTTATCTACGATGTACTCTCACCACTAAACATGCGGACTTGCGGCTCGTCTATCCAGAGGGAGATGTCCGTGTTGAGCCGCTCGGAGTCCTTGTAGTCGCGACGGATGGCACTGCTGCCGAGCGCCAGTGCCAACGCCACGCCAGCGCACACCCGCGCCGCCCAACACGACCAATCCATACTGCAAATAAACATGTCTCAAAGAAAACCCATACGTATATAAATTTCTTTTAAGAGGAATATTTAACGGTGCAACGTTGGAAAAATTCCAACGAATCCTACGAATATTACAGGTTTGCTTTATGTGATAAAAGAGAACAAACTCATGGTCCTCCTCATGGCAAGAGACAAGCAACCGTCACCTATAGACACAACGTCGCTGTCGTGTAGTCCTGTGCAAGTCTGCCCTACCCTGCAGACCGTAATATGACAGTGTCATTATGGCGGCCTATTATACTCAGGGCGATGGATTCCTACCTGGTCAATTTGCTGCACAGCATTTTACATCCAGTGGTTCTGATAAGAATGAACCATCTTATGCTCGCTTTTTACAAGCTGCCAGGCAGCGAAGAAGATGGTCTATTCTATTTTGGACCCAGAAGGTATTCTGCCGGGCTGGGTAGATTTTCCCATTTACACCTTTGCGAGAATAACCTAGCTAGAAAATTGATAGAAGAAGGCGTTACTTTGCAGAAATCCTAAAAGGTCGACTTATACTCGTAGAGTGCAGTCGAATTCTCCTGATGATGCTGCGGTTACAAAGCGAAACGTACGTTAAGTTTTTAGTAGCATGTGTATTGTTGGTGCTAATAAAACAGTTTTGTGGTGTGTATTGTGTGGAGCTGGATATATTTGGGAGTTTTAGCTTCCAGTAAGTCCAATTCATTCTTAGCGTACTATTTTGTCTGGTATGTTACCTACGTCATAATACGTATACATTTTTGGCGGAAAATTGCAAATTAAATAATTTTATTTAGATTTAACCTAGCTAGAGTTATGTAGGCTAAACTACAGGTTACTACTAGCAGAGATTAGTAAATATAATAGATTGACAATGTCATACATTAAAATCGTTCCCCGAAATGCTGACCAAATCTAGATGGCGTTGCGCGATAGTCAGAAACTAGTAGTAAACATCGCCATCTAGATTATTCATATATATATGACAGGTGAATATGATGTAGGAGAGTTGAAGAAATAACGCACATTAATTAGCTAGATGGCGCATAATTATTATGGTTGCAGGATTGATATTTTTCATTTATTACAAATTAGCTCTTGTAAGTATGATATTTTATTAAGATATTTTCGTATTCTAATTTAACGTCAGTATGGTTTATGGGATAAATGTGTTGCCTAATAACAAATTAAATTAAAAACACAGGTTGAGAGACCCAGATTTAATTTGTTTCATTGACCTGTTTAATTTTGTTTAATAAATACCTACATACTTAAGTAATTTCTGGGTCTGGGTGTTCATTAAATAATTTATTCTAACATTTAGGTAGGTACTTAACTATTTCTATGTATTATATATTTACTAATCTTTAACACAACACAAGAATAATTATTATGTATGCTTACCTAGGTTATTGTTAAATTTGGGTCAGAATTTTGCCAACATATTAAGTTTTAACAATAAATAAATTAATATCCTTGAACAAGTTAAGTACATAAATTGAGCTAACTAAAAAATAAGCAAATTCTATACTTTCTGGGTGTTAGACATCGATACTAATACCAGAGCCAATTAATAATATTTCCTTGGTTTTTGCTAAATACAAAGAAATATTATATAGATACCAATAGGCTATAGGGTAGCCAGTAGACTTGCTCAAAATGTTTAAGGGTCCATATACGCTAAAATACGTCAGCAGTATATTGTTTTTTTCATACAAAGCAATCATGGATCTTGGTGAGAAAAATACACAAGATTAACATGAATATGCTATATTAGGTCGGAGTACTATAGTTGTTTTGTGTTTATAAAACTAGTGTTACCAAAACACGATTCATTTCACTTTGCTCTATAGAAAAAAATCAAAAAGTTAACCCTTTTTTTAAAGCAAAACCCTACTGTCTACTTCAAATATGAAAATATCGACACCAGATTTACAATAAACATAGATAAGTACGATACCTAAAAGATAAGTGTTTCAGTTTTTACACTTTTTTTCAAATTACTTTTATAGTGTCAAAAATAGTGATTTGTCGCTTAAGACGTTTACTTTAGAGCGCAATATTTCATAGTAATCATGGAATAGTGGAGTGCGGTGATTGTCTCTTCTGGCTGAATAAGTATGGGGCCTTAACATCCCTGCCACCGGACAGCGACGCACCTGTTGGTAATATCTATGGTATCTATAGGCGACGGTTATCTCTAAGCTTGTTCACTAAACTATCTCATAGGGAAAGTTAAACATCGAATAATACATCAAAATAAGATAAGTATCTGCACGCCCATATTCCTGAAGAGGTAGGCAGAGGTAGGTAGAGCACCCACGACAATATCATAAAATAATATATCTATTATTTTAAATAACATATCCTGCCTAACTGTTTCAACATCACATAGCGGAAACTAGGAGTTAGTAACGTGAAATGCGGACAGGATTACCACTAAATTTTATCGACATCGTACTAGTAGTTGTAAAGTTACACTTAATAACGCATACATTATTCGTCAATATTAAAATGGAAAAAAATTGCATTATTAACGTAAAATTCAAAAACCACTACTAGGATCATGATGAGATTAATATTGGACCACCTTGGAGTCATTTTAAAAAAATATATCAAATACGGTTGACTATTGACGGAGTAATCGCGTAACAAACATATCTACCAGAAAATCGTACAGTCGTATTGAGAACCTCCTCCTTTTTTAAGATCGGTTAAAACAGCCTCTGTTACTGTCGGTAAAGTTAAATGGCGCCTAATCGACTTGTCATTACGAGAAAGTACCTAACATTATAAGCATGATAAATATGGGCGCCGGCAGCAGGGTGCAAGGGGGTGCAACTGCACCCCACTGTCCGGAAAGAAAGTACCTAGATTAACTTACTTTAACATTAAGAAAAATTAGTTGTAATTTGTGACTCAGTAACTTGCGGGAAATAATGCTTTTCGAGAGTATGTATGTATGTATGTTAGTGTTCGTATGTAAGTGTGTATGTTGCTAAATATGTTTATTTCGATGTTTTACATGGGTTAATAGTACGTAGAGATGGAGATGCACGTCCCTGAAAATAATTCTGGCGACGCCCATGATGATAAATGAACTTCTCAATCTCGTATCCTTCGCATATTTTTTTTCAGTTATGTACTTATAATAATATTTTTTTCTTCAATGTCCCTGATATGATAAATTACAATTAATATAGCACTCGTATATATGTAAATGCAGAGATTTGTAAATATATATTGTCTTTGATAAATGTAAGACTTTCACACGCGACTTTGCATTACGCGCCAATTTATACAAAACTGTGTTATTCTGTAAAATATGTTACCGTATACCTAGTTTCATCTAAATCCATTTATTAGTTTGCACGACAGAGTAACAATGCCTACATCCAACCATCCTTCCCCGCCAACTTTCGCATTTCAATGGTAGGTACCTAGTGGAAAATTAATATATTGAGTAAGATGGTACATAAATGTACCCTCAGATTAATTAATATGTCTATTGCAAAAGACAGCTAAATTTTTAGGGTTGTTTTCAACCTTGTTGAATGCACACGAAGGGATGCTTTCAATTGTTTTTATCGTGCATCCAAAAAGTAGCCCTTTTTATTGTTGTTCATAATTAATAAATTTAATTTTAAATGTGTAGTTTTATTTTCTTGCATTTGTCACTGGTTATGTACCTTAGTGAGCTGAAAACTCTTAGATGTTACCTAATTATTTTCTTAAAGTTTAAAATCGTTGGTTTCTTCCCCATTTTCCCCAAAGGGTTTTACTATACCCAAACATAAACGTCACCTTTTAGATGTTGAATAAATCGTAACAACCATATAACAAGTGTGTAATATCTGTTAGCTCTACAAATAGGGCTGGCTAGATAGCTGTCCACAAAAAACAACATTATCACGGATTATATAATTGATTGGGACGGTTTGGACGTGCTGCCACAATGCAACCAGCGTGAGAACGCCCGACGCCATAGTAAAAAAAGCGACAACTTCATTAAATATCCCCTGTCAAAAGTAATGTCCAACATTTTTTTTCTCGCTCCCGATGTCGAATTAAACGAACAAAAGGTGTTAACAAAAAAGAAGAGTCACACATATATGAACAGAGGTTATCAACAGTTTATCTAGGAGTTTTTTTACTAGTTTTTAATTTGTTTTTTAACTAAGTTCATATAGAGATTGTTTAGTATAGGTACCTGTCTACTTAATAAAAAATAGCAGTAGCTATATTTTATTCTTACTAGCTGTAATCCGAGGCTTGTAATTGAGTAAGTTCTCTAATCTTTCAAGTCGAACCAAACTGCACAGTGTACATGTTGTCCAAATTTGGTTAAAATCGGTTTAGTTTAAGAGTCCATCTAGGACAAACCAAGTGATGCGTAGTTTATAGATTACTAGCGGCCCGCCCCGGCTTCGCACGGTTACGAAATATACATTTAAACCTTACTCGTTAATCACTTTATTTAAAAAAAACACATCAAAATCCATTGCGTAGTTTTCAAGATTTAAGCATACAAAGGGACATAGGGGCAGAGGAAGTGACTATGTAGTGATATGCCATGACTATAAAATATATTAAAAGTTTATTTTTTTGTTTCGTGATTTATTTTATAAATAACATGCAGGCGCCAGTCTAAGGTTTTAATCAAACGTAAAAAAAATGTTATTGATATTGAGGTCAAAAAAATACGTTTAATTTGTCCCTTATCAAAACAAGTAACGAAATGTAAATAAAGTTAGATAATGATTATTATAATAGGGCACGCTATCGGGCAACAATCGTGACCGGTAATTATAGGTTATCTTTTTATAGTCGGTTAATATAAATAAATAGCGCTTGTTAACATCACTAATTGTAATGTTACATTAAGTATGATTCATTAAAATATGTTAAAGTGTATACAATAATAATAAAATAGAAAAAAATACAGATTTGTGTAAAAAACAAAAAAAATAGTAGCAGAGAACATAAAATAACAGTTTCTTTAGCCATTAAATAATTCAATTATTGCTTTAAATTATTTATAAATGATCAAAAACCTAATTTAAGCTATTTACAGACGAATAAATTGATTTTAGAAGGTAATTTACTTTAATATAATTGATGAATTGAATTAAAATGAATTTAACTTGAAATCCATATAAAATAGATAATTATTTAAGATAACATTAAGTCAATCAAACGCGGAATAGCATTGCAATCATTATATGCGGATAACAAATTTGGAATTTCAAGGTTTTGATTAGGTAATTTTATGTAACAATTCTCTAGAAAAAGTATTTTTTTTAATTTTATAAAACGACTTCCAAAAAATGTAAAAGAACTGTGAGTCTTGAAGGTTACTCCAAATAATAATATATAATGAGAGACGTTGTTGGACCAAAATTTAATATAAGCTTTATTTTATATTAAGCTTTTCAATTTCTTTATTAGTTTGCGCATTGCTTGAAAATACTAAAGCTACTTTAATTTTGTAACTGCCATTTAAAACTAAAATTAACTTAAAATCTCAATTTAATAAAAGTAGAAATTAGTAAATATAAAGCGAAGCGATCTTTAATTTATATGAACTATGCTAACTATGCCCATTGGTCGAAATTCGACCATACTAAATTTTAATATCTTGTTGATAAAAACGCCATCTTCATTTCTCAAGACTAACTACTTTGTTTTCAAACTGTATGGTGCACAATGTGTGATCTTTTATCGGCATTATATCGCCATGTGATATTTTATTTAATATATTGATGATAATCAATATTTTTGTTTGTGGGTAATGTTTTATTTATTGATTTAATGTACTTTATAAGCATTGTTATTGAAAAATATTACCGTTCTGCACTTCTCTTACACATACACTATAAGTGTTATAAATTTTCTGCTCCTGCGTCCGCGCGATTTTCGTAAAAAGGGTTCCAAAGTTTTAGCATACTATAATTATCCGGGCTCCTTCGCAGAATAGACCATCTGCCTTCCTGCCAGGCAGCTCGTAAAAGGCGAGCATAGGCTTCCCGTCACTAACACCGTAACATCTGACTAGGTAGAGTTTCGCGGCGACTCACCCATATCGGCACCATCGCCTTACCTATTCCTGCCGTTATAACGTCATGACGTGTTCCGATTTGGAGGGTAAGGTAGCCGGTAAACTCACTTTTGCTCGAGGCCTAACATCCCGGCCTTAGGTTGGCAACGCACCATTACCACCTTTGGTGTCTCTAGGCGGCGTGAATTTCTTACCATCAGGAAATCCATCTGCTTTTTTGCTTTCCAATATCATGAAAAAAAGATGAGTAAAAGCTAACAGTCTTTGACTTTTAAAAGTTACTTAAAACTTGCGGATCATGCTTTGAATTTAACTTTAAAGATTTTGTTAATCTATTTTTCTCGAGAATTTAATATTGAATTACATTAAGTAGGTAACACAAAAAACCCATGGCTACTTGATATCTTAAAGAGTCATTTAAGTAAATATTTAACACCTAGTTGTGAATAAGATTTTTCATTACCTTTAATGTTAACTGTTTGCAATTTACGCGCGTATGTCTATTTGCAGTCACAACCAACTAACGTAGAAGCTGCCGTCATTATTATAGATTTACTGACCTGGCATTGTCATAGATTACCTCGGAATGTTTTAAAGAAAATTGATTTTGACTTCACTCCACTCACTTCTCTTGTGTAAAATAGGTCATATGCCTATCTGCGAGCTTAAGCTAAATGGGTCTTTACTAAAAATTTGACGTAAGCCCTTAATCACCAAAACTATCTAGACTAAGTTATTCCCAAATTAAGTTCTGAGTTAACTTGAAAGTAACTTGTTCAGTTTTACCCCCTTACCTGTTCGTTATTCGTCGTTATGTCGTCAAAATATTTGTATTTGGCACTGACGTGTCCCGAGTAGAGAAGCTGGTAGGTAGGTATACTTGCATTGTTTGCCTAAGTTTGACCGCCTTGTTAACCGAAGGGTTAGCGTACCATCGTTAACTAACACCCATCACACAAGCATAACATTTGCTTTAGAGGTTAGATCAATTCGTGTAATATGCACCAAAGATATTTGACACCCTGACTACAAGACAATGATGCACCTGTAGCATCTATGGTGCCTATAAAGCATGGTTTTCCTACAACCAGAAGAACTGTGTGCTTGTTCGGCGTCTTATGTCATATAAACAATCAATGATCACCAAAAGTAATTAATTAAAATTATTTTGTACCACCATTTTTGGAAGACTGCCTATGGGGACAGAACTGGTACAAAGATTAACTGATGTAATCTAATTACGTTGCCTTATTGATACACTTTGCTGCGTTTTTGTTGTTTCTGCTGTGTTTTTAAAAAGTGAATGTACCTAATGAAGCTTTTAATTTATATGTTTGGTGTACGACCTGAACAAAATAATTTGTAGATAATGCAAATGTGATACGAGTAAATGAGTAAATCGTGTGGTTTCGAATGTCACTTTAGCAAAGCGGCGTATTATACATCCTGCGATAACGGTCACTGCAAGGGAATGACCCCATGCGGTTTTGCGAAACTAATACCCTATCGTCAAGTTACCAACTCAATAGGGTTATCGCCCGCGACTTTTCAGAATTTTTCGTTTTTTCTTTTTAATATTAAAAAAAGGTAATACATTTATTTTAAAGAAAGAAGAATAAAAGGGTAGCAAAAGTATAATTAATATATGTTATTACTGTTAATTGAGAAATTTTATCTACACGAATATTATTAAATCAAAAGTGTGTTACGATTTCACGGCTTAACTGCTGAACCGATTCTGACAAAATTTTATATGCATATAGTTAAAGTTCAAACATGAGCTAAATAATCCGAGTTCAAACATAGGCTTCTTTTATTTCAATAACCAATCCCCATCCCCCAATAATTACTTACATTGGGGCATGAAAATTTGTATGAAAACCTATTTTACTATGCCCAAGTCCTGAGTAAACGGCTAGGTAGAAGGCATTTTATAAAGTTTTGATATATGAAAATGTAAAACATTTTTCACTTAAAAATTATAATAAGCCGCTCAGAAATTCTTTTTTTAAATGCATTTTTTAATATTATAAATACTAATATTATTAATGCCAAAATTTGTGAACATTAATGTACAAATGGATGGTTGTTTATTAGTCTTTTAAAAACTACTATATGGATTTAGATGAAATTCCACGATTTTAAAGATTTGAGAATAACATAGAAACTGCAATTTAAAAAGATAAAGACAAACAATTTAGAAAAAAAAATTAAAAAAAGAGGAAGGATAAAAATCTACACTAAAAATTCTACGCTAAAGATATCGCATAATTTGTAACTGTTAGAATTGATAAAACAGACATTGTAATAAATACTGGTTATAAAAATGTATACCGGCAGTAATGTTGCGTACCCCTGTGTTGCACTTGTTAACCTAACCAGCCGTCGAGCTGACTCGTTCGGGAACAGGTAACTGGGAAAAAAAAACATAAAAACAAGGTCCGGCTGACGGCCGCGGCCGCTCCTGTCCGCACTCCGCGGTGCGCCCAGACATCCTATTATTTATTTCACAATGGCTTGTTGGTTCGTTTGTCTAATGAATTTTATTATGGATTTTATTGCAAAAGGTAAATTAATAATTAAATGTAGTTGTTGCCCAGTAGGGTAAATGAAAATGTAAATGAACTAATATTCAAATTATTACTAAAAGTATTCAATTTTAACTGAAATATTAAATATTTTTGTAATTACTTTTTAACACACTTTTTTATTTATTTATCGAATAAAATTATTTTTATTACAATTTTTGTAAGTAATTAGTTAATAAAAAATAATTGAGTACATCAGTTTATGTAGAAATTAAAGTACCCAATATTAAAACATACTAAAGTATAAAAATAAGTATATACATCTGTAAGTGTCCTAATTCAAACTTCAAAAATTAATTATTTTTATTAATTTGCACCGGTAAAAAACTATTAAAATTATTAATTACCTACTATAAATATATCTACGTCACAGTAAACCTCATTTGTGCTTTCATCGTACTGTCTGCTGGTTGTCTGCTAGTCGCTACTGACGAACATGGGTTTATTGGACTAACCTCCTAGGTCGATGTCTACGTCTCTCCCGAGTTGCTATCTACTGAGCTATCTACCTATTGTTTAACCTGTTTCTGACACCACAATGTCAGTGTAAGCTTTTATCGTGACGTAAAGGGAACCATAACCACAATAGGTACGCTAATCTCAAATAACATTTACATCTTTAGGTCGGTGCTAGATTTGAGTACTTGTTTGGCTAGTAAATAACTTTTTTCCAAAAATGATTTTAACTTGTTGCGTTTTTGGTTTTGTATTAAGTAATTGGTTGCTTTGACCACAATATAGCATAGATATACAATAAATATCGTCATTTGATTAAGTAAATTCTGAGAGAAGCAGGGGAGGCGAGGCAGATATTATAACAGGCGACTGACCGTCTGGTTACTAAGGAGCACATTCTGAGTGGGTGCTTACACTACAAATTAGGTATACTAACGACTACGTAAGCACATATCGTAAAATTTTAAACTCTATATTAACCTCAGGCAAGTACAAAGTAAATAATTGTTACTATAATAAACTATTGGAATTTTTATATTAACTATTGGAATATTACAAATTAGAATAAGTTAAGATCTAGGTACGTACTTAGGTTTCATAAAAATCAATCAAGTAGAAGTGGATTGAGAGAATTTGTGCCAAAATAGTTTTATGCTTGAGTCTGATATACCTAAATGTCCAAGATACCTATAAAAATAGTGCTTCCTAGTTGTCCATGCTGATTCAAAATTATAAGTTACATACACACATATCTTCACGCCAAGTCCCTTACGGGGTAGGCAGAGAGTATCGAGTGCCAGACCTCACGATCCTGACAAACCTGTCTTGCTTCCTTCACATTCATTTCCCTTTTCATACAAACACGCCGGTTTCGGTTAATATCCGATTGATCTGATCGTGAAATGTCAGCCTTGGTCTTTCCGGGTACCTACATCCATCCACATTCGCATTGTATATTTGCTTTGTCAATCTTTCGTCTGCCATTCTTTCCACATGACCGAACCAGCGGAGCATGCCCTTTCGCATTTTAACACCAGCGCTTTCTTTCAATCCCACTCTTTCTCGGATCTCACTGTTACAAATGTGGTCAGCAACGTTACACCACAGATTTTCCGTAGTGCTCTCATTTCGACCGCATTTATCCTACTTTCATGACCTTTCTGACATACCAAACTAGGGTTGCCAACCATACTTTATAATAACGTATCCTACTTTATTGTTGGTAATTATACTTTGTACTTTTACATACAAATAAAGTATGCAAAAATACTTTATTTTTAATCATTACTACGATGCGCAAAATAAAATACATATTTTGAAAAGTACAGTTGAAAAATGGCAATATACACCTACTTAAAAATGCATCTGATAGCTTAATAAATATAAAAAAAAATATTTCGTACCTACTCTCCATTCAATTTATTTTGATTCAATCAAATGAATCAAAAGTGGCGGTAAGAGAGAAAAAGAGCAATTTTTTTTATTTTATTGATTAAATTGAATTGCTTATTTATTTAAATTATGTTGATTGTCAATCAAGCTTTTGCAACATTTAAACTTTTAACTCAATTTAAAGATAACAAAAAAGAATGTTAGCATGTGCTAAAAGCACAAAAAAATACGTAACAACATAATATTTGAAAAATACTTTTTTTTCTTCGTAATACTTTATTTTTTTTCCTATCCAAACCAGTTTGTACGTTTTTTTGGTCAAAGAAAGTTGGCAACTCTATACCCAACTCTCGCTTCCATACAATAACGTTGGGATAAGTACAGAATTATGCAAACAGAGTTTAGCTTTTTGACTCAAAACGTCGCTTTAGAATAGCTTGCCCAACGCTACATTCACACTATTCCCTGCACTCACTCTCCTCTCTACATCCGCGGTGTACCTTCCATTCCTGCTAAAAGCACAACCAAGATATACAATTTCATTCACTTGTTCCAGCACTACATCATCAACCAAAACTCTTACATCCGTTCTGGCTACATCTCTTTCAAATACCATTATTTTGGTTTTCATCTCATTCGTTCGACTCCTAATATGGACTAGGTACCTATATTTTGTGCAAAATAGGCATACCTACCTAACATGTGAATTCCCGTGTTTGGAAATTAGAGAGTACCTATCTACGTCAAAAATCAGTCATAGTTTTCCTCATTCTACATGAAAATATTAATATGACGTATGTAGTTATAGATTTTTTAAAGTAGGTAGGTATATACTTATAAGTATATATACAGTGTCGATATACATACATATTTACTTATCCCGTACTTATGATTATTATTAAGTATGTATGTGTACATAGCTACCTAGCTAAAACTTAATTATAAGTACTTAATACTAATATCATACAAGTTATTCTTCTGATTTGTTTAAATTATTTTTTAAATATTTGTCTCATAAAAGTCAAATAATTTTAATAGGATAATTTTACTAAACACTAGTGAGATAGCGTTGTAACTGGAGAGAACTATTTTTACTGCCCAGGGAAGTGTATCAGTTTACAGTACCTAATAAACTAAAGTCAACAAATACCCCGCTGAGATAATACAGTTGTGTTAGATAAAACTAACACAACTTAAATATGTATTAATGTGAAGTATTTTTGTATTTACCATCGTAATTATATACAATAATATTATCCTTTGTAAGTATATTCAATGTGTATTAATATACTAGTAAGCATTGTGTGTATTAATTTACTAATAAACATTTAAAATTCAAATATTTTTTTCAAGCCCTATTATTTATACTGTATTTTACGATTATGTAAAGAATTTGTTATAATTCTTAAATAAAGTTTTTGTTCTACTTTTTTGTTTTTTAAGTTTAGCAACTTAATTTTTTTTGCAAATTTTAAATTTAACAGTTTTCCTATAAATTTTAGAGAAAGAAAAATATTATAGAAATTTATCCCACGCACAGGCTTGCCCTGTGCTAAAAAATAAAAAAATAAAAATACGACTTAACAGTTTTTTTTTTGCAAAAGTAATGATTGCAAGGGAGTTTGGAAATTTAAATATATTTTAACCTGTCTATTTATATGTGTTTTTGTCAATTTTTAGGAAATAGGTAACATCAGTTGCCTGGTCACCTCTTTTTGTAAATACTATTGAAATTAGCCGTAGCTGTATAGTTGTTACACCTAAATAGTTTATTTTTTTCTAAAAAACTAGTGAAAACTACTAATTAATATTTATATTGGTCTAAAATCCTGGGTAAATGGGCAAAAAATAATAAGAAATACAAAAAAATCACAACCAAGTCAGAAAACGTAATATAAAAACCTAATTTACGAATACATATGGGGTAATTGGGATTTTTTACTTTGTTTCCTAACAGTTAGTTAAATTAAATTATTTAGCGGCAATAACCATAGTTTGAGTTTTCCTAAAAATATCATAAATTTATAAATCAATACACACTAAATTCCAATTAGGTATATAACGGGACAGCCACATTAAGGTAATTGGTAATTATCACTATCCTTAGCAAAATTCTAGAGACGTAACATACCTACCTACCTACCTGCTGTACTCGTAGTAGGTAATTATCGATCATTGTTCACAACAATAAAGTGTTATTCATAAAGGTAGCATTTGTACGTAAGTTAGGTAGGTATTTCGATCCATACAAAATAACTTAAATTATATACCTAACAACATTTTAAATTAACGACTACTATTTTATTGCCAAGTCCTTATTAGCAATTGTAAGGTTCACAGTTCAAAACCAGTTTTCGGTGCATTTTTTCTCCAAAGGTCTGCCTTACCTTGGTGCTGTCGACTTCTGCTGCTTTAGTATGACATATGATACTAAATCCAGTTGATCCCCTATCAATCAATTATTAACATTGTAGATTTTTTAAACTTTTTATTTTACTGTCTGACTTGCATTTGTTATAGTGTCCATGTATAAAAAATAACAGCACACTCACTACAATGTATATATTTATATATGTTATTAATAAATCCACTTATTTGCTATCGATCAACCAATTATACACATAAGTGGGATCAACGATCTCAGTTATCCTGAACAAAATCCGCAATGCTGAGTTAAACAATGAAAAACATTTTATTGTTTTCTTTTAAATACTTAACGCGGAGATTGTCCTTTGCACAGAAGCTAGCACCACAAGAATATATTTCACGATCGAGTTAAGAACGATATTTTGTAAATGATGTTGCAACCGATACACACTGCTCAAGTGAGCTACAAACGCAGACTAACATGTATTCAGCCAATCGGGTCTTTGTTTGTTTTGTGCTGTCTCTTTACTTTGACAAGCTGTTAACGAGGGACATTTAAAGTTAAAATTAGTTTTAACTCCTCGTAATGATGAAGTACTGAACTTACGTAATGTTAGCTTTTCAAACAGCATCTTGAACTCCTAGATAAAACTTGTTATTTTACTAGATAATGCATTAGAAACCCAATCTGGACACAGTCACAGGTAGCTGCTGAGCTCTTCCAGGTAAGTAAGTAACGGAGTAAGTGGCAAAGAAATTTAACGTGCCCACCTGCAAAATAACCACTGCGAATTTTTCAATTCTTCAAGGAAACCTCGAACAATGCTAGGTAGACATAGTCAATATTTAAATAGGCTGAAATAATGGTAGGGTGCTTACTAATTTATCCACTGTGCGATGTATTAGCTTATCGTTATTAAGATGGATGAAATTCAAAATAGAAGAGAGTTAAAATCTCTTATCACATAGTTATGTGAAACGGCTTGGTCCGGCAAAGTTGTAAAAACCACGAGGTTAGCAATACTTAAGTCATTCATAAAAAAAGGACTGGCTCGCGAACCACAGGTTGCCGATCCCTGTTCTAAATTAGAATTTAGTGATAGAACTACAAAATCGTGATGTGATTGAAATTGTAAATTTTGGACTAAAAATTTATCATCCAAATAAATTCGTAGCTAATAGCAATATAACGGAACTGGCGTGGTACTTTCACCCGACTAGGTACGAGAGAACAAAATCAATTTTGTTATTGGCAATTTTTGTATGTAGATTTGTATGTTTGTATTTATGTGTGTTGTTAATTTCGTCTAAAGTACTTAATTTCTATACTTCTTATCGTCGGCGCTTGGTAGAACGGCATTCAATTTTGTTAATTTCACTTCTACTTTCCACAATAATTTTGCAGGTAACATTTTAAGGCAATACATTCTAAGCCTTTTTACTTTACATAAGCCCTGTAAATTCAGGGAACCAAACATTTAATAATAATAATAAATAATAAATCATTTTTTATGCTTTACAAAAATACGCCTTATCGAATATGTATTACAAATCAAAAATAAGTTACCTGTATGATCTTGCTGGCAGGTTTTTGAGACAGTATTGACGATGTGTGGTTCTAAGCAATAGAAGAATTAAAATTGCTACCCTAAGTACGTACAATGAACATCCAGTAAAAAGATTATACCTACCTATTCTATGTATTTCTTTATTGTACACAAAAAGTCTTAACTTAATTAAATTAATAAAATAACACTAAAATTAAAAAAAATCAATAACCTTTGAAAAAATTGAAAAAAAACCGTATCTATCCGGTCTATTCGTCAAAATTTTGATGCTACAGACACACGCACAAAAACATAAACACACATACGCACACAAACACGCGCAAACACACACTAAATGCTTAAAGGAAATGTAAAATTCGATTCATTAATATTAATTATCAAATTCGAGTATAAAGTACGATGACTAACCTATTGTATTAGTTCCTTACTTATGAACTATGAATACTTATGAATTGTACTACTTCAATCACAATTTTTTCCTCTTTGGTTAGGATTTCCAAATTCAAAATTATACTTACGTGTTCCCCCCGTTTTCCGTTTTCCCCATGTTGGTCCGGGCTCCTTTGCAGAATAGGCTATCTACCTTACTGCCAGGCAACTCGTTAAAGGCGAGCGTAGGCTTACCGTCACTAACACCGTTACATCTGATTAGGTGGTAGAGTTTCGCAGCGACTTACCCGGATTGGTACCACCGCCTCATGACGTGTTCAGGTTCGGAGGGTAAGGTAGCCAGTAAACATACTTTTGCTCGAGGTCTAAAATCCCGGCCTCAGATTGGCAACGCACCATTACCACCTTTGGTGTCTTTAGGCGGCGTGAATTTTTTACCATCAGAAAATCCATCTGCTTGTTTGCCTTCCAATGTCATAAAAAACGTATTTATGTTTCGTGAAACGTCATTCGTTTGTTTTTTTGATTACGTCGCTCAGTTTACAAAATGGAAAACTTGTAATAGGGTATTGCTTAATTTACGAGTAGGGTTTCCTGCCCTCCCGGAAAGCTCTGTATGGTTACTCTTGAATCTCTTTAGGTATCATGCGAATTGGGAAATTGGAATCGTCAGTCGTATGATATGTCATTTTAATTACATAGGTACTTTTGAACACAGTACTAGTACATTGTTAACATTCAGTTACATATAACTTAATAATAAATTTTTCATGTAAATCCTTATTATAACTAGGTAGGTTAAGAATCCCTCAAATATTAAATACTCTTTGAAAGTAATCTATGCTGATAATAAAGAGGAACGATTTGATTGTTTTTTTGTATTGTCTCCGAAACTACTGGATCGATTCGAAAAATACTTATCTCATTAGACGCCTACATTATACCTTATGCTTCCTTCCTACGGGAAAACGGGTAAATGGACAACGGGGCCAGGGGAGAATTACCCTTCCGTGCTGAGATAGGTGACAGCGCTATCGGTATGTAACTAAAGGGCTTGACCGATTGAATTAAAATGTTGTATGTGTAACACAAGCTTGTAATTTGCTTACTTTGGGGTTAGATTCAATTTGTGTAACTTGTCCAGGGATATTTATTATTATTATTTCCATGGTTCTCATATTTTTTTCTATATAAATAAAAATCGCTGTAATGTATGTATGTACGAGCGTATTCAGAACCTTTGCACCAAACGCCTTATTTTTTAATTGGTTAGATGTACCAATTTTTTAAAGGAAATATTTGATTATTGGTTTGTTTGTATTAATAAGTATTGAAAATTCTTTGATTACTAGGGACAATGCTTCATTTAAACGGGATATGGGGTAGTTAAAATTATCCTTTCGTACTTAAGTACCTAGGTGACTCCCTACTTATTTTTTCACATAACTTGTAAACAGCTAAACCGACTGAACTGGGTTGAAATTTTATGATGGTATTTCGATAGTTTCCTGTAGGTATGATATAAAAGTAGGTACAATTGGACCCGTTAGGTAGAGCTGCTGTTGGTAAATATATAACACTAGTGTTAAAGAGAAAAGATTTTTTCTGTGTATTTAATAGGCTCTAAAACTACTGCATCAATTTGATAAAATCTTTTACCATTCGATTCATTCTCGCCGATGAACATAGACTACGTTATTTATTTGGGAAATTAGAAATTCGTCCAGCCGTGCAGAGCCGGGACGGATTGCTAGTGTAAATATAAATTTAAAAAACAAAAATTAATATTATTAATTAAGTCCAGTAAAAAGTTAAATGAAATCATGATCTGACCAGTTTTGGCGCAATGAGTAAAAATGTGTTCATTAATACTTAAATAATGATATTATGAAAGAAATTTTGATTTCAATTATGGGGAAAGGGATAAAAAAATTAAAAAAAATGTTGAAAAATGCGTTTTTTTAAAATAACTTAATAACGGTAGGAAATAGAAAAAAAAGTTTCAAGTAAAAGTTGTAGAGAAAAAAAATCTACACAGAAAAATTCCTCTTCATTTTTTTGTCATCTGCTTTGGTTTAGCTGCAAAAAATAAAAATTAAATTTGCTTTGTACCTAATTAATTAAAAAAACTTACCAGAACTATTACGGCCCTGTACCACGCAGCGCGCGCATCACATAAATATGTACTAACACTACTACATATGTTTTCCCCTCTACAAATCATACAGCTGACTGAAAGCTGCAAAAAAATAAAAAAATTAATAACATTTAATCCAGATCACACAACGGGTTACTGTGAAAACAGCAAGCAACAGCTAGTCAGCCATATTCCCCTATTCTTGCTCCAACAGATTACCATTTTTTCAAAATTTAGATAACTTCTCGCAATGTAAAATATTCAAATGAGATGGGGTAGTTCACACCGCTTTCAAAGACTGATTCCTGTCCGAATGTTTTTTTAGCTAAAGGATCAATAAACTACCTATAAGATAACAAAAGTGCATAAATAAAAATAAAATTATTCATACCTACTTTGATTAAATACTATTTAGTAGAAAAAAAAGTCAAACGCTATGGAACATAATTGTTATGTAACTAACTGCTGCCCCGGCAATCTTCGTATTGCCATAATTTTGTGACATACCGACATCAGCGCCACTAACAAATTATTTTTAAAACACCCAGAAAACCATCGAAATATACATACATACAAAACTTCAATACTATCGGTCCAGCCATTTATTTTTGCATTCTCCTGACAATAATTACTAACAAAAAATAAAAAAAGAATTAGCGAAATTTTCCCTTCCTTCCGTTTAGTGTTTTAGTTTGATTTTGACTGGATTAAAAATAACAAGGCCATGGTTTTGTGACTAACTTTACCGATTTCAAGTAAACGTGTTCAGTATAAGTTTTGGAGTTTAGTAAATAGAAAAGATTGACTGAATTTCTCGGTACCGATCCCGTAATAGGTCGTATTTAGCTGGCTTTGGATCTTTATAATATCTATATACTATCTTTATACATCATACACCGAAAAAATATTTTCGTGCCAAGGATTTTCTTGTAGATAAGAATTCATAGTAAAATAAATAAATGTAATAATTATTAACCAAATATACTGAAAGCTATGGTTCCGAGGAGTTTGTTTCGCTGTTTCTTCTCCTGTCTGGCTAGCTCTGGAAAAGGGTATACGGTAGACAGGGTTAAATTTAATTATAGTTTTAAAAATGTTTTTTTGCAATAAATAATTAAACTAGTTATAAATGTAAATAATTGGCTTAAAAGTTAAAGCATATGTAACTAATTAAATAATATTTTTTATAAATACACATTCAAATATTTGCATACCAAAATATTTTAGAACATGTTGATATACTAGGTACCTACTTAAATATTTTTGTAACATCTCATTTACACACATATTCCGCCAACAAATAAATTTCTTTCTTTCTTTCTATGATAATAAAACCGTAGGAGATTGAATTTGTGTACAATAAAATTATTTGAAAAAAATGGGTTTAGACTGGTTAAAAATCAATAGGTAGCGGAACGCAAAAACCAAGTGTTTTTAGTTTAGAGTTAAATTGCCTGTTTGTCAATTTAGGTGTGCTTCAATCACGCAAAATCTACTGAACGGATTTTAACGAGATTTGGTGGGATTGTTGTTTGTAACATACTACCAAAGACAATCAAAAACTTTTTTACATAATCTCCGATGCTACCGCGGAACATTACGGCTGCTTTTAATTCGATTGCGCAGAGGAGGATAATGTTCTTTGCGTCCTTTTAGTTTTATGTCACATTTAGCTAATTTTGGAACATAATTTTAAATTCCAAAGGTATTAATGTCATTATGAGCATCTGCCTATTATGATTTCACAAGATTTGTAAGGATTCGAGATCGAAACCCCTAGGTACCTAACAGGGGTTAGGTAAAGTTTGAATGTAGAATCAATTATCATTTTTTAATCTAAAATAAAATGTAGAAAAATAGATGTTTTGTAAGTAGGTACTATATAATTAATATTTCCCTAACAAACTGCAGTATGCATGTTGTTAGAAATTAAGCAAGGCAAAGTTAGCCGGGTCTGCTAGTTTATATAGTATATTGTCGTCAGATTAGCCTTTTGTCGGATCATCAAATCTGATTAGCTAGTACCTACCTCATAAGCTATTATCTAATCTTGAAGTAGGTAAACTTATCAGAGTAGATATTCTTGTTTCTTTGCTGCGCCTTTGTCTATACTTGTCAAGACTTGTCGTAAATATCATCACGTAAAGTCCCTCGCGGGGTTAGGTAGAGTCTCGAGAGCCAAGAGTCACGACTCCTACAGATTAACGCATGTAAACTAGAACTATATTATTTTATTATTACCTATCAATCATTGATATATATTCTCAATGTCACATAATAGGTGAGCCGTGAACTATAACTTGACGTTTCCCTTTTAAACCGATCTTTACCTTAACCGGGTTACCTTTGAACCTTGATTTCATTCAAATTGAAAATTGACATCGCATAATACCTATATCATATTAGGTAGGTACTCTTGAACAGAGTACTACAGAATTATTAACCGAAATGTTCGATAAAATTCAAAGAATTTGAATAATTAATTTATTGTTTATTATGAACTAACAGTTAATTTTTCGCTATTACTGTGCTCAAGAGTACCTAAAATGACACACTCGATTCAAATTTCCATGCATGAATCGAACTTCAAGAGTAACCCTACAGTGGGTAGGTACCTATGTTTTTCCCCGTGTTGGTCC